>CASHTH010000094.1:0-14840 GCA_030341885.1 Geodia barretti
CCATCACCTGTGCTGCGGTGGTCTTGTCACTGTTGACTCTGGATTTGCCGGCATAGGCGGCTACGTCTACGATTCACTAGCACTCTTGACTGGTGGTGTCAGTGGAGCAACTACATTGTACATTCGTCGAATACTTGATCGTCGGAAGCTGCCAGTTTTGTCGTATGCGTCTCACCAGACCTTCAACTAGGTTATGCTCTTATCGCTCTGGTCAACTTCACCATCTCTATGTGTGGTCCAGTCCACCTTGTGTTGCGAGGGGGCTCATCACACTGTTGATCTGGATGCAGGCAGGCTGCTGACTGTATGCATTTCACTAGCACTCTCTGACTGTATCTCGTCTCCAGACCTCCTTCACCATATCTCTTATATCGTCTGGTCACTCTTCAACCACCATACTCTAGGTAGTGGTCCAGTCCACAGTCCACCTGGTAGTTGTCAAGGGGTCTCATCACTGTGATCTGGATGCAGGCATAGGCTGCTGACTGTATGATGTCACTAGCACTCTGACTGTATCGCGTCTCCAGACCTTCACCACCATATATCTTATCTCTGGTCACTCTCAGTCAACACACACTCATCATCTAGTGTGGTCCAGTCCACCTGGTGTTGCAGGGGTCTCATCACTGTTGACATCTGGATGCGTCCAGGCGTAGCGCTGCTGACTGATCATCTTTCACTAGCACGCTTGACTGGTGGTGCTCAGATGAGCACTACCAACATGTACATTCCCGTAGAATACGTGCCCATCAGAAGCTGCTGTTATTTTTGTCACAGTTTCTCCATTTGAATCAACGATCACTTCAACTATAGATACCAGTACCAGCAGCAACAGAAAGGTGGAGAGGATGTGCTGTCCTTTGCGGATATATGTTGGATTGGCCTAACTCTATGGCATCTCTCTGATCATTGTTTCTGGCTCAGACTGAATTAGGTTGCTTAACATCTTCCCGTTCAAGCTATTGTGGTGTTTGTTTTTGATTCTTGAACGACATTTAATGATGAAAATCACCAGTATTGAGACTAGAAACATAATCAACAGAGCAAATGTAGAAATCGCAATAACTACTGCGAGTGTTGTACCTTCAGTATTTTCATTTGGTGTGATTACAATATACGATGTTGAACTCACTGTAGGAAAAGAAATCTAGATCCCGTCATATCTCCCCGTATGTGGAGTCTGCATAAGATTTATTTGGCCTCGATATTGGTATTGTTAGCCAGTATCGTTATCTGTCATTGTTGGTGACTGTGTGATTATCTCAGTACCGTGAGTAAGTGCAGTGGTAGGAGAGGGGGAACTGGAAATTGGCATGGTTATTTCAGTGGAGACAGCACTTCCACTAGCAGAAATTCTCTCAATGACAGTGGATGAAGTGTGTATAGAAGTTAGTACAGTTAAAACCTCCGAAGAAGCTGAGAGGATGAAACATAATACACTGCACTACTTGTAATATACCTATTTCTCTTCTTTAAATCACTTACTGTTGGTAGGAAGATGGTTGGGAGGAGGGGTTGTGGCTTCTTCATAAGGAGCAGATGTAGTGGTAGCATTAAGTGAAGGTGAAGATGACTGAGTCGACATTGAAGTTGCAACAGGTGAAGAAGAGGAATATGTTGGTTCTGTCATTATTGGAGGTGATGAAAGGGTTGGTTGAAGACAAGTTGGCCTGTCTATACCAATGAACCTGACCTCTCCCACATGAACCCACTGTATTGATGAGGTGTGTGATAGGTCCACTAGAATATAGACTGTGCGATGAGGTCCACTTAGGAATGAGCCTCCAGAAAAGGTAACATTTGAAAGAGAGTCACAAGATGACTGGTGGGAGTTGTTACTGGCAAACACAATTGGATCACTATAAAGTATGTTGGTGGTAGCTGCTAAGTTGTAATCTGGATTGAGATACACTGTGATAGATGGAGCACCAATGTTCCAGTCAGGACAGTTGAACAAGTCCATCTCAATTCCAGTCAGAGACACAGCTGTATCAAAGCCAAATGTCAGCAGAACATGAGGGAAAGGGATATCAGGAGTTGTCCCTCTCCTCACTGTCACTAGCTGAGATGCCCAGTCAGAGGTACTTGTGTCAATATCAGGAGAGCAACCATCAATCAGATAGCTTAGTGACCCATTACAGACCATCACACCACCACTGTCTACTAGTGGACTAGTACATCCCATTGTCACATTATTAGATCCATTGACTGACTCTATTCCTTGAGGTACTACCTGCACCTGTGCTTGCCCTGAAAAAATCAGATAGGTTTGGTAACCAACACATTGTCGTTGTCACCATTCACTGACTCTATTGCTTGAGGTATATACTACCTCTACATCCCCCATTACTGTAAAGAAACATTTAATCTCTGAAAGACTATAATAATTTATAGTACCCGTATTTTCATATGTACCTGACAGAAAGAGCAGAGCAAAAACGAATGCAGTCAGACCTCCACCCTATTGAAACGAATCACACTATTGGGAATGGTCATTGGAAAGTCCCGTTGTGAGTGAACTCATGCACCCTTACTGTTCCCCTCTATTTTGAGTTTTACACAACCACTGTATACTTCTGGAAGGCAAAACACTTCATTTTCAGTTGTATCTGTCCAAAGTCAGTTCTGCAGTATTGTGGACCTTCTTAGTTTGCAATGGCAAACGCCACAGTTTCAGTTGCAGCAAACACACTGTTTTTCCCACCTACTTGTTTATCTAGGGCTGACGGGTGGGTGGACACACTACAACAACATCTGTCACCTTATTCGAGTGTCCAATTCATACCACATGCATTTTTACAGTTACGCTATTATGGTTAAGTTCGGGCATTTGCAGTTCATCTATGATAGGTAACCAGAACACTAGAAAGATAGTCCTTTCTTTCCTGAAGTCAAAGTTTATGGTGGTACGGTAGCCAATACTGTATGTCAACATCATGCTCACAAGGCAAATGCAATGTCAAGGCAAACAGCACACTACCCCAGAAAATAATTATGATAGTTCGATGGTTCCGGCCAGTGCTCATCATTGTGTTTTTGCTAGTTCTTGTCTCTATCTACTTGCTAAGAAAGGTGCTGCCCTACCAAGATCAGCTCCATTTTTGTCTTATTGCCTACCAGGAGGTCACTAAGTAAGTGCAGTTAGTTAGACAGAGGGTGGCTGAAGGGCATAATAGTGATTATAGCTACGTGGCTGTTGTCCAAAAAGCTCATGCACATGTCAGTCCATATTAAGTTAAGCATAAACAGTGAAAGAGTTTGTTGATAGTGTAAAAGCGAAGTTTCCTCTGTTTGTATTGTGTAAATGACACCATTTTCTATAACAGATAGTGAAAAACACCGACACACATTTGGAATGGCTGATTATTGGTCATAAAGTCATTAGCAAGGCTGATCTACACGCGAAATCACTAGCTTACCGTTAGGTATAAAAGTGTTTATAGCCATGACAAGATCACTCTGTAACACTGGCAGCGCTACGACGGGTTATCGCTCGCTCGCGCGCGCGCGATATATCGCTCGATCGGCGGCGGGCGCGGCGGCATCACGTGTACGTGTGTGTGTGTGTGGGCCAAAACGGGGCGCGCGGCCCCCGCTACTGCACATTGCGCGGCGGCGCGGCCGGCCTGGATGAGGAAATTAGCCACCAGGCAAAAATACTGGTAAAACTCAACAATTTCCATCGTCAGCCTTATAACTGATGGCAACATGGTGCTTTGGTTTTACACACTCCAAAATAGAATCAGTGGTCTTGAAAACAGCAGTAGAAGGTCAAAAGTCCACACAAAGGACTTTGTCTTAACTGGCCAAGTGAGCCTAAACTGGCCAAGTGAGCCTAAACTGACCATTTATGGTTGCCATACCCATAGTTATCACTGAGGAAAAACACCTTTTAGCTACCACTCCAAAAACACAATAATATTGAAAATGCTTTACCATAGTATTGCTGTATATATTAAGAATAACAAAAGCCCAAAAAAACTGTGACATGTGAGAGCAGGTGTTGCACGTTTGACGTTTGTCAAAAGCATATGAAAACGATAACATCGGCATCAACCTTCAACAAACAAGAAACATGGGCACGCTGCACTCTAAAAAATGATAGCGCATTCATAACAAACAGGTAAATGAATGTGCAAGAGTTCCTACAAACTTTTCTGTATAAGGAAATCGTTAAACTATGCCTGGACAAACTACACATAACTAAATGGTATTCTCATTCCCTGAGTTAAATTTTTAACCAATCAATCAATTTCTGAAATGTAAGACGGTGCCTCATGTCCACGGCCCAGCATTTCTCCATCACGTCATACACTGGCTGGGGACAGGCCACTGGCTTCACTGGAAATTGACGATACTCCCTCTTCAAACTATTGTGGATCACCTCCTCGTCAGAGAGGTGGCGATACGGCAGCTGCTTGGCCAGAGTGAACATCTCCCACATGGTCACACCAAATGCCCACACGTCTGACTTCTCCGAGAATTTCCCGCTGAAACACTCAGTGGCCATCCAGCGAATGGGCATCATCCTATTGCCACGGATGCGGTAGTAGCTGGACTGGTATAGACTCGTGTTCACACCAACATCCCCCACCTTGATGAAGTTGTTTGTCGTGATAAAGCAGTTGCGAGTGGCCAGGTCTCGATGGACAAACTTGAGACTTGCCAGATACTGCATACCACTGGCAATCTGGGAGGCTATGTACACCAGCTCCGAGGACGTGATTTGGGTTTGGCTGGAGGAAGTGGTGACAATCTCCGAGTAGCTCTGCAGGAACTGGTTCAGGTCTCCTCCCTCGGTGTACTCCATCATGATGAAGGCAGAGTCGTGGATGCAGACTCCCAGCAGACGCAGGACGTTGGGGTGTTTGATGTGGGACATGAACTGAGCCTCCTTCTCAAAGGCCTCTCTCTGGGTCTGGGACGGATTCGATTGAAGCTTCTTTGCAGCTACCGTGACTGATATGTTTGGGTTGTTGTCTGTCTTGCTCAATCCCATGCTCTTCAGACTCAGACCATTAGTGTTGGCCAGCACCACTTCTCCAAACTGCCCATCTCCCAGTTTCGTCTTCTCGGTGATGTTCTCACTGGTAACCTCTGCAGGGTCTTGGTAGATCTCGGGGAGGGACGAGGCCACTGTGTAAATTGGGCCCAAATATTGAGGATCATTCCCTCCACCTTTCATTCTGTTGCGAGTGAAATCAGATGGATTAATGGACTCGCTGTAAATGCTTATATTGAGCGCCGACTGCGTGTCCAGATATTCCTGTAGATTCGATGACTTTATGGGAACTGCTGGGACTTCTCTGACTTTGATATCAGTGTACATTCGTGGACGTTCAACAGGCTCTCCTTCCGTGGCATCACCTAAATCTGCATACACTGTTTCTGTTCCTTGGGCGCTGCTTTGACGTTGTGGTTGAGCTTTTTGTTTCCCATCACCTGGTCTTGCGGGGGCATCATCACTGTTGACCTGGATACAGGCATAAGCTGCTGACTGTATGATTTCACTACCACTCCTGACTGGTGGTGTCAGTGGAGCAACTACATTGTACATTCCCGTGAATACTTGACCGTCGGAAGCTGTCAGTTTTGTCGTATTCGTCTCCAGACCTTCACTGTATATCTTATCTCTGGTCACTTCACCATCTCTAGTGTGGTCCAGTCCACCTTGTGTTGCAGGGGGCTCATCGCTGTTGACCTGGATGCAGGCATAGGCTGCTGACTGTATGATTTCACTTGCACTCTTGACTGTATTCGTCTCCAGACCTTCACCATCAATCTTATCGCTGGTCACTCACCATCTCTAGTGTGGTCCAGTCCACCTTGTGTTGCAGGCTCATCACTGTTCGGACCTGGATGCAGCATAGGCTGCAGACTGTATGATTCACTCCTGTCACTTTGCACTCTGACTGTATTCGTCCGTCCAGACCTTCACCATATAGCGTTATCTCTGGTCACTGCACCACTCTAGTGTGGTCCAGTCACCTGGTGTTGCAGGGGTCTCATCACGTGTGACCTGGATGCAGGCATAGGCTGCTGACTGTAGGATTTCACTAGCACTCTCATTGGTGGTAGGGTCAGTGGAGAGCACTACATTGTACAGTCCGTGAATACTTGCCCATCAGAAGCTGTCAGCTGTTCATTTTTGTCATAGTTTTCTTCGTTCTTTCTCCATTTGCATCACAGACCACTTCACTAAGATACCCGTAACCAGCAGCAACAGAAGGTTGTAGGAGAGGTCTGTCCTATGCGGATATAGCTGTATGGAAATCTCCTATGGCATCTCTATGATCATTGTTCTGGCTCTGACTCTGACTTGAATAGGGATTGCTATAACATCTCATCTATCTTCCAGTTCAAAGCTATTGTGGTGATTGTTTTTGACTCTTGAACGACATTTCATGATAACAATCACACCAGTATTGAGACGAGAATTAATCACAGAGCAATGTAGCCATCGTAATAACGCCTTACTGCGAGTGTTGTACCTTCAGTCTTTTCATTTTGGTTGTGAGTAAAATATACGATGTTGAACTCACCGTATGAAAACCAAATCTCGAATCCCGCCATATCTGCCCTGTGATGTGGCGTCTGCATACGATTTTTTTACTGGGCACGCATGATTACTAGATAGTTGAGGCCATATGTTTCTGTCCGTTTTGTGACTTGTTATAATTTTCGTATATTGAGTGGTAGGAGATGTGGAACGGGAATATTCAGATGGGTTTTTTCAGTGTAGCCAGCATTTCCAATTCTCTCAATGAAACTGGATGAAATGCTTACAGAAGGTACCATATTTTTTACTAGAGTTTAAGAAGCTAAGAGGAATAAAAACAAAATTACATTTATACACGCACATTTTGTAATTGCTTCATAACCACCCATTTCCTCGTTGCTAAGATTACTTACTGTTAGTGTTAGAGAGTGCTCGTGCTGGCTTTTTTTTCAAAAGTCAGATTTTAGTAGTAGCATAAAGGATGGTGAATGTTATGGAGTTGTAGACATTGAACTGCAGCGGTAAAGTAAATAGTTAAGATGTTGGGTCTGTCATCATTGGAGATCAATGGAGAGGTGGCTGAAGGACATCTGGACTGTCTCTACAATGAACCTGACCTCTCCCACATGAACACCCCCTGATGAATGAGTGTGTGTTAGGTCCCACTAGAAATAAGACTTTGCTATAGGATCCACTTAGGAATGAACCTACCATAAATGGTAAAGTTGAAAGATACTATCAAACCAAGAATACTAACCGGACAAGAGATTTTCCACAACCCAATCAACACAAATGAGGCAAAGTATGTCATGGTAGCTGCTAAGTCCACTGTAATCTGTATTGAGATACACTGTTGATAGATGGGGCACCATGTTCCAGTCAGACAGTTGAACACGATCTCATCTCATTCCACTCTCAGATTACAGTCTCTGTCAATGCAAAGTTATGCGAGAACATTGAGTGCAAAATTGAATGCCCAGGAGATTCTCATTCCTCTCACTGTCATTAGCCTGAGATGCCTCAGAGGTACTTGTGTCAATACTCATGCGAGCAACCATCAGCCAGCTAGCTTTGTGACTCACACCCATCACCCCACCACTGTCTACTAGATGGACTAGTACATCCCAATTGTCTCACTAGAGATCCATTGACTGGCACTAGTCCTGAGTACTACTGCACTTGTGCCTCGCCCTGAAAAAGCATCAGATAGGTTTGGGTACCAACACCTTGTCATTGTCACATTAGGTCCATTCACTGACTCTATTGCTTGAGGTACTACCCCTACATCCCCCATTACTGTAAAGAAACATTTAATCTCTGAAAGACTAGTACCCGCAATGCATTGGTATAATTTATATGTACCTGATAGAAACAGCAGAGCAAAAACGAATGCAGTCAGACTTCCACCCTATTGACACGAAACAATTATTGGGAATGGTCATTGGAAAGTCCTGTAAACTCATGCACCCTTACTGAACCTCACCCTTCCCCTCTATTTTGAGTTTTACACAACCACTGTATACTTCTGGAAGGCGAAACACTTCATATCAGTTCAAAGCTGCAGTATTGTGGACCTTCTTCATTTGCAATGGCAAACACCCAGTTTCAGTTGCACTGTTTTTCCCACCTACTTGTTTATCTAGGGCTGATGGGTGGGTGGACACACTACAACAACATCTGTCACCTCATTCAAGCTCATACACATGCATTTTACAGTTATACTTCATTTAACATTATGGTTTACGTCCGGGCAATTGCAGATCATCTATGATAGGTAACCAGAACATAGGAAAGATACTCCTTTCTTCCTGAAGTATGGTGTTACTGTAGCCAGATACTGTATGTCATCAGCATGCTGACAAGGCAAAATGATAATACTGATGGTTCTGTTCCAGCCAGTGAAACTTTCATTGGGTTTTGCTAGTCCTGTATTCATCTGCTTGTTAAGGGAAGGTTGAGGAAGGTGCTGCCCTGCCACGATCAGCAAAATTTTTTTGCCTTCACTACAAAATCTGGGTCAAATAAGCAAGTGCAGTTAGTTAGACAGTGGGTGGCTGAAGGGCATAATAGTGATTTTAGCTACATGGCTGTTGTACAAAAGGCTCATGCACATGTCAGTCCATATTAAGTTAAGCATATATAAACAGTGAAAGAGTTGTTGATATATAGTGTAAAAGCGAAGTTTCCTCTGTTTGTATTGTGTAAATGACACCATTTTCTATAACAGATAATGAAAAACACCGACACACATTTGGAATGGCTGATTATTGGTCATAAAGTCATTAGCAAGGCTGATCTACACGCGAAATCACTAGCTTACCGTTAGGTATAAAAGTGTTCTAGCTAGTGAGTAGCCAGGGATTGCAGCTAACACCATCAATCTTACTCAACTTTCTTTCCATTGTGCTAAGCTAAGTGGACATTCTACGGTACTGATGGACTCACCGACCATTGCAGAAGTATACCCATGACAAGATCACTCTGTAACACTGGCAGCGCTACGGGTTATCGCTCGCTCGCGCGCGATATCGCTCGATTGGCGGGCCGGCCGGGCGCGGCGGCATCACGTGTGGGCCAAAATGGGGCGCGCCGCTGCAGCATTGCGCGGCGGCGCGGCCGGCCTGGATGAGGAAATTAGCCCCCAGGCAAAAATAAGCCTTGACTAATTCATACCTACCAACCATCCCTCTTTTTGCTTGATAATCAAGCAAAAACACTGCCCATCCCTCCAGAAAATTGCCAAATCCCTCTCTTTTGTGCTAACCTGTCATGCATCATGCCTAAACATTTTGAATGGACACACACAGCATTTTCAAGCAAAAAGACTCCAAATCCAAGCAAATTTGCCACATTTCTCAAGCAAAGGTTCATCTGCAGGTTGGTAGGTATGCTAATTCTGGTAAAACTCAACAATTTCTATCGTCAGCCTTATAACTGATAGCAACATGGTTTTACACACTCCAAAATTATAATAATAATCAGTGGTCTTGAAACAGCAGCAGAAGTTCAAAAATCCAAACAAAGGGACTTTGTCTTATTAAGCTGGCCAAGTGAGCCTAAATTGACCGTTTATGGTTGCCATACCCATAGTTATCACTGACGAAAAACACCTTATAGCTACCACTCCAAAAACACAATAATATTGAAAATGCTTTACCATAATATTGCTGTACATAAGAATAACAAAAGCAAAAAACTGTGACACGTGAGAGCAGGTGTTGCACGTTTGACGCTTGCCAAAAGCATATGAAAACGAAAACATCGGCATCAACCTTCAACAAAACAGAAACATGGCACGCTGCACTCTAAAAAAATGACTAGCGCATCAAATAAACATGTAAATGAATGTGCAAGAGTTCCTACAAACTTTTCTGTATAAGGAAATCGTTAACTATGCCTGGACAAACTACCATAACTAAATGGTATTCTCATTCCCTGAGTTAAATTTTTTAACCAATCAATCAATTTCTGAAATGTGACGGTGGCCTCATGTCCACGGCCCAGCATTCCTCCACAGTCATACACTGCTGGGGACAGGCCACTGGCTTCACTGAAATGCGATACTCTTTCTTCAAACTATTGTGGATCACCTCCTCGTCAGAGGGTGCGATACTGCAGCTGCTTGTGCCAGAGTGACATCTCCCACATGGTTTCACACCATTCCTCACACGTCTGCCTTCTCCAAGTATGTTCCGCTGACTCGGTCGCATGCAGCGACCTCATGGGCTCATTCCTAGCTTGCTTCCATCCGCGTCTGCGTTTCGAAAAATAGATGCTTCGTCATTTCCTGGTCTCAGAACAAGAGGCCGATTCACGCGTCACGTCACCCACATCGTTGATGAAGTTGTTGGTCGTGATAAAGCAGTTTTGCGAGGGCCAGTGTCTCGATGGACAAACTGAGACTTGCCAGATACTGCATACCACTGGCATCTGGGAGGCTATGTACACCAGCTCCGAGGACGTGATTTGGGTTTGGCTGGAGGAAGTGGTGACAATCTCCGAGTAGCTCTGCAGGAACTGGTTCAGTCTCCTCCCTCGGTGTACTCATCATGATGAAGGCAGAGTCGTGGACGCAGACTCCAGCAGACGCAGACGTTGTGGTGTTTTGATGGGGACATGACTGAGCCTCCTTCTCAAAGGCTCTCTCTGGGTCTGGGACGGATTCGATTGAATCTTCTTTGCAGCTACCGTGACTGATATTTTGGGTTTTTGGTTTGTCTTTCGTTTCTCCGACTCAATCCCATGCTCTTCAGACTCAGACCATTAGTGTTGGCCAGCACCACTTCTCCAAACTGCCCATCTCCCAGTTTCGTCTTCTCGGTGATGTTCTCACTGGTAACCTCTGCAGGGTCTTGGTAGATCTCGGGGAGGGACGAGGCCACTGTGTAAATTGGGCCCAAATATTGAGGATCATTTCCTCCACCTTTCATTCTGTTTCGAGTGAAATCAGATGGATTAATGGACTCGCTGTAAATGCTTATATCGAGCGCGACTGTTGTTCTAGATATTCTGTAGACTGATGACTTCATGGGTACTGCTGGGACTTCTCTGACTTTGATATCAGTGTACATTCGTGGATGTTCAGCAGTCTCTCCTTCCGTGGCATCACCTAAATCTGCATGCACTGTTTCTGTTCCTTGGGCGCTGCTTTGGCGTTGTGGTTGAGCTTTTTGTTTCCCATCACCTTGTGTTGCGGTGGTCTTGTCACTGTTGACCTGGATGCAGGCATAGGCGGCTAACTCTATGATTTCACTAGCACTCCTGACTGGTGGTGTCAGTGGAGCAACTACATTGTACATTCCCGTGAATACTTGATCGTCGGAAGCTGTCAGTTTTGTCGTATTCGTCTCCAGACCTTCACTGTATATCTTATCTCTGGTCAATTCACCATCTCTAGTGTGGTCCAGTCCACCTTGTGTTGCAGGGGGCTCATCACTGTTGATCTGGATGCAGGCATAGGCTGCTGACTGTATGATTTCACTAGCACTCTTGACTGTATTCGTCTCCAGACCTTCACCATATATCTTATCTCTGGTCACTTCACCATCTCTAGTGTGGTCCAGTCCACCTGGTGTTGCAGGGGTCTCATCACTGTTGATCTGGATGCAGGCATAGGCTGCTGACTGTATGATTTCACTAGCACTCTTGACTGTATTCGTCTCCAGACCTTCACCATATATCTTATCTCTGGTCACTTCACCATCTCTAGTGTGGTCCAGTCCACCTGGTGTTGCAGGGGTCTCATCACTGTTGATCTGGATGCAGGCATAGGCTGCTGACTGTATCATTTCACTAGCACTCTTGACTGGTGGTGTCAGTGGAGCAACTACATTGTACATTCCCGTGAATACTTGCCCATCAGAAGCTGCTGTTATTTTTGTCACAGTTTCTCCATTTGAATCAACGATCACTTCACTATAGATACCAGTACCAGCAGCAACAGAAGGTGGAGGAGGATGTGCTGTCCTATTGCGGATATATGTTGGATTGGCTAACTCTATGGCATCTCTCTGATCATTGTTCTGGCTCAGACTTGAATTAGGTTGCTTAACATCTTCCAGTTCAAAGCTATTGTGGTGTTTGTTTTTGATTCTTGAACGACATTTAATGATGAAAATCACCAGTATTGAGACTAGAAACATAATCAACAGAGCAAATGTAGAAATCGCAATAACTACTGCGAGTGTTGTACCTTCAGTATTTTCATTTGGGTGGTGAGTAACAATATACGATGTTGAACTCACTGTAGGAAAAGGAAATCTAGATCCCGTCATATCTCCCCGTAATGTGGAGTCTGCATAAGATTTATTGGCCTCGATGATTGGTATTGTTAAGCCAGTATCGTTATCTGTCATTGTTGGTGACTGTGTGATTATCTCAGTACCGTGAGTAAGTGCAGTGGTAGGAGAGGGGGAACTGGAATGGCATGGTTATTTCAGTGGAGACAGCACTTCCACTAGCAGAAATTCTCTCAATGACAGTGGATGAAGTGTGTATAGAAGTTAGTACAGTTAAAACCAGTGCGAAAGAAGCTTTGGAGAGGTCGAACATCATAATACACCGGACACACTTGTATATACCTATTTCTCTTCTTCAAATCACTTACTGTGTGTAGGAGATTAGGTTGGGAGAGGGGGGTTGTGGCTTCTTCATAAGGAGCAGATTTTGTAGTGGTAGCATAAGTGAGGTGAGATGACTGAGTCGACATTGAAAAGTTTGCAACATGTGAAGAGCAGCGAATATGTTGTTCTGTCATTATTGGAGGTGAATGAAAGGTGGTGAAGACAAGTTGGCCTGTCTATACCACTGAACGCTGACCTCTCCCACCATGAACCACTGTATTGATGAGGTGTGTGATAGGTCCACTAGAATATAGACTGTGCGATGAGGTCCACTAGGAATGAGCCTCCAGAAAAGGTACATTTGAAAGAGAGTCACAAGATGACTGGTGGGAGTTGTTACTGGCAAAACACATTGGATCACTATAAAGTATGTTGGTGGTAGCTGCTAGTTGTAATTGGATTGAGATACACTGTGATAGATGGAGCACCAATGTTCCAGTCAGGACAGTTGAACAAGTCCATCTCATTCCAGTCAGAGACACAGCTGTATCAAAGCCAATGTCAGCAGAAATGAGGGAAAGGGATATCAGAGTTGCTCCCTCTCCCTCACTGTCACTAGCTGAGATGCCCAGTCAGAGGTACTTGTGTCAATATCAGGAGAGCAACCATCAATCAGATAGCTTAGTGACCCATTACAGACCATCACACCACCACTGTCTACTAGTGGACTAGTACATCCCATTGTCACATTATTAGATCCATTGACTGACTCTATTCCTTGAGGTACTACCTGCAACCTGTGCTTGCCCTGAAAATCAGATAGGTTTGGTAACCAACACTTGTCGTGTCACCATCACTGACTCTATTGCTTGAGGTATATACTACCTCTACATCCCCCATTACTGTAAAGAAACATTTAATCTCTGAAAGACTATAATAATTTATAGTACCCGTATTTCATATGTACCTGACAGAAAGAGCAGAGCAAAAACGAATGCAGTCAGACCTCCACCCTATTGAAAGAATCAACACTATTGGGAATGGTCATTGGAAAGTCCCGTTGTGAGTGAACTCATGCACCCTTACTGTTCCCCTCTATTTTGAGTTTTACACAACCACTGTATACTTCTGGAAGGCAAAACACTTCATTTTCAGTTGTATCTGTCCAAAGTCAGTTCTGCAGTATTGTGGACCTTCTTAGTTTGCAATGGCAAACGCCACAGTTTCAGTTGCAGCAAACACACTGTTTTTCCCACCTACTTGTTTATCTAGGGCTGACGGGTGGGTGGACACACTACAACAACATCTGTCACCTTATTCGAGTGTCCAATTCATACCACATGCATTTTTACAGTTACGCTATTATGGTTAAGTTCGGGCATTTGCAGTTCATCTATGATAGGTAACCAGAACATAGGAAAGATAGTCCTTTCTTCCTGAAGTCAAAGTTTTATGGTGGTACTGTAGCCAGATACTGTATGTCAACAGCATGCTGACAAGGCAAAATGCAATTTCAAGGCAAACAGCACAACGACCCCAGGAAAATAATTATGATAGTTCGATGGTTCCGGCCAGTGCTCATCATTGTGTTTTTGCTAGTTCTTGTCTCTATCTACTTGCTAAGAAAGGTGCTGCCCTACCAAGATCAGCTCCATTTTTGTCTTATTGCCTACCAGGAGGTCACTAAGTAAGTGCAGTTAGTTAGACAGAGGGTGGCTGAAGGGCATAATAGTGATTATAGCTACGTGGCTGTTGTCCAAAAAGCTCATGCACATGTCAGTCCATATTAAGGTAAGCATAAACAGTGTGAAAGAGTTGTGATTGTGTAAAAGCGAAGTTTCCTCTCGTTGTATTGTGTAATGACACCATTTCTATAACAGCTAGTGAAAACACACCGACACACATTGGAATGGCTGATATGGTCATATAAAGTCATAGCAAGGCTGATCTACACGCGAATCACTAGCTTACCGTTAGGTATAAAGTGTTATAGCCATGACAAGAGTCACTCTGTACACTGGTCACGCGCTACGACGGGTTATCGCTCGCTCGCGCGTCGCTGCGCGATATATCGCTCGATCGGCGGCGGGCGCGCGGACCATCACGTGTACGTGTGTGTGTGTGTGGGGCCAAACGGGGCGCGCGGCCCGCTACTGGCACCTTTGCGCGGCCGGCGCGGCCGGCCTGGATGAGGAGGAGGAAGAATTAGCCACCAGCAAAATACTGGTAAAACTCAACATTTCCATCGTCAGCTTATAAACTGATGGCCACAGGGTGCT
>CASHTH010000095.1:0-19401 GCA_030341885.1 Geodia barretti
TTGTGTCGCCTGGTTGGGAGGCCCCCTCGTACCGATCCCTGGTTGGTGCTGCTGATCGCGGCGGCGGTGAGCGTTGGCCTCATACGGTCGGCAGGACTGGGCGGTGCGACGGCCGAGACGGTCGCACTACATTCGCCCTCTGACGGCGTCGAGTCCCTCTCCGTCAACGTCCCCTACCCCGAATTAATTCCACCCACGACACCTCCGCCTATACGCACGGCCTGATCTGGTCGGAGAGCAAGCTGTACGAAAGCACCGGCCAGTACGGAGCCTCGACGCTCCGCCGTGTCGATCCGCAGACCGGAACGGTGGAGCAACGGGTCGGCATCTCGCCCGCCTACTTCGGTGAGGGGCTCGCGCGCGTCGGCGACCGGTTGATCATGCTCACCTGGAAGGCGCAGCGCGCGATGGGTCTTCGATTTGGCGACGGCTTTCTCGCCCGCTCCGGACGTGTCCGCTACCTGGGGCTAGGTTGGGGTTTGTTGCACACGGCGCCGCGCCTTATGGCATTTAGGCTACGGCTCCGACCAGACGATCCTCACTTTCCTCACATCTCGATACGTTCGAAAATCCGGTCGTGTTGTGCCAGTGACGTTGGCTGGGGGCGGCCGCTCCGGCAGATCAACGAACTGGAATGCGTCGGCGATGCGGTCTACGCGAACGTCTATCAGCATTGATTTCCTGGTCTGATGATCCTTCGACGGCCGCTCACGCAGTACACACAACACATCTACTCTACCTGCCTGCTGCGCGCGATGTCGGCGCGGGACGGACGTTCCTGACGGTATCGCTTACACCCCGAGTCCTAGACCTTCTACATCACCGGGCCCATCTACTTGCCGTCGAATGTTCGAGTTACGTTCGATGTATGTCTCCGGTCGGTGGCACCGCAGTGCGGCCGACGTCACCCCCGCCGCTGCTGTATCCGTCTGGCGTCTCTCACTGTTTCCCCCCTATTAACATAACCGTCTCTGCTGTCGGCACACTGGATTATGTCGGTGAAAATCCACCGACCGTCGCTGCCTACTGCCGGCTTGGCCGCCGCCGCCCGTTCGCGGATCCGCGTGTAGCCGAGACCCTTCACGGCGCGGGGCGCCTGATTGGCGATCTCGCTCACGACGAGTCCTTCCTTCCTACATCTACAACAGATGAAGGTGCTCCTTTATACGGCAAACTCTTACGGCGCAATGGAGGTCGTAGAAGTCTCCCTGCGCGCGCGCCCGCTGCCAGCTGAAGTGGAGGCCGACCATCGCGCGGGGACGGCCGAAAGCGAAGTCGGGTTGCTGTTCCTCGCCTGCCGACGCCGTGTCAGGCGTGGCCAGCAGACCGGCGACGGTCACACTGGCGGCGAGCGCGAAACGCGAGAGGCGAGGCAAGCTCGGCCAGCCGATGTTCTACTTAGCGCCGCGGAACGGCTGTGCGGCCGCCACCGCCACCGCCACCGCCACCGCCGCCGCCGCCACCTAGCCACACCTTCCACCGTCCACCCAACCTCCTCCTCTGTTTTTATCCTCCTCGCTTCTGACTCCGGCGCCGACGAGCCCCGTCTGGCCGGCCGGAAACGGGTCGCGAACAAAAATAAAAACCACTACTCCCCGATCCTCCGCCACCGCTTCCCCCGCGGGCTACGGCGCGGCTGGCGCCGGTCCGCTCGCGCACTTGCGTGTAGCCGACACCGTTGACGGCGCGGGGCGTCGCATCAGTCAGGCCTCTCCGATGCCGCTCGCATCGCGGATATTGACGAAGGGGTTGGTGCCGTAGTTGTAGAAGTACGGGTTGTAACCGCGGCCCCACGCGCCGTAGCCCAGCGGTGCCAGGTAGTACGGGTAGAGATCGCTGTACCAGATCGGATCGTACGTGCCGGCCCAGCCGATCCCGCCGGCGCTGCTGCCAAAACTGCCCCAGCCGCCACACCGCCACCGCTCCGGCGCTGCACCGTGAAACGCTCGGGATGGGCGAGGGCGACCAGCAGGTCGATAACGCCGCCGTTGATGCCGGCGTCGTCCAGTTCGATGAGCGCCGCGGCATCGAGGTCGAGCCGTGGCTCGGTCTCGGTCAGCATGGCCTCGACGACACGCGGGTCGACGCTCTGCGCGGCGTCCCGGATCCCTGGGAGCGTCACTGCCGCCCCGGCGCGCACGCGCGCCTGACGGATCTCGTCGCGCGAGGCGCGGAGCGCGTCGTCATTCAGGCTGCCGCCGCTCGACGCGGGTGTGTAGCGTCGAATCTCCATGTGCTGCCGGTCGCCGACGGTGACCAGTTGCAGGTCAACCCACGTGGCGCGCCCGGACAGAAAGCTGATGCCGCTCGTCTGGCGCGCCGCCGTGTCGTCGCCGCAACCCAACTCGGCGTTTGTGTAGAGGCGGAACCCGTCTTTCGACCAGGTGCGTTGTTCCCAACCGCTGCAGTCGCCGTCGGTGACGTCGCGGCGGCGCCCATCGGCGACGAGCGTCCGTTCCACCATCACCTCGCCCCCACCCCGCGCGGCGAGTTGGACTCCCTTGCCGTCGGGTGTCGTAGCGGGGGTCATGCAGACGACCGTGCGGTCCGGAAACTGCGAGCCGCTGCCCTCGGCACGTTCCAGCTGCTCCTCCCAGAGCTGCCAGCAGCCGAACCAGGGAAGCCAACGCGCGTCCGATTCTCCCGCCACGATCTCCGTCTGCCCCGCGGCCAGGGTCGTCGAAACGTCCCGATCCTGAGCCACGGACGGGGACGCCAGCACCAGGCTGGCGGCGAGCATCGCGAATACCGTCTGCTGCATGATCCGCATCGCTTCTTCCTCTATATGCGTCGTTCCGTCGTGTCAGCGCAGCGATGGCGCTGACGGGCATCTCCGTCCACTATGCGTCAAAACGCAAACCGAATGCCAGCCTCAATCCGGACGCCCGCGAGATCCATGGGCTCGAACTCGGGGAAAGCATCCCCGAGATCCGCGGCCGCCTGGGCGTAGATGATTTCCACCGTTGCCGAGGTTCTGGGTGTCAACCGGACATCGGCGCCCGCAATAAAGTGGGTACTGCCGGTCCAGCCCACCGATTCGATTGTCGCGGAGAAGAGCGCGCCGTCGTTCGCGTCGACGAATTCACCTTCCTGGATCAGTCCGTACCGGATCAGTCCGACTCCGACGCCAACGTAGGGCACGACGCGGCCGGGAATCCAGACGTAGGTCCCGATGGCCCGCCCGCGCGGCAGCAGCGCCAGCGTGAGGCTTGTGCTCAGTTCAGTCTGGCTGAGTGTCGTGTCCTGATAGATCGGCAGGTTATCCGAGCCCTCGAAGTGGCGCAGTTCCGAGGGCTGGAACATGTGGAGGTAGTGCATGCCGACCCGGTAGTCGAGCCGCGGTGTGATCGCGTAGCCTACGTCGAAGGCGACCCCCGGCCCGTTGAAACTGAAGCGTCCGGACTCAGGGTCTTTCGGGTCTTCGCCTGGGTTCCCCGGCGCGAACAGGTGCATCTGGACGAACTCGTAGAAATCTCCTTCCGCCCGCGCCAGGTTTTGGAGGCCGCGGAGGGCAATCGACCAGCGCGGCCATCCGAACGCGAAATCCGCGTCCTGTTCCTCGCCGGCCGCCGCTGCGGTTCCGGGCGTGGCGAGCAGACCGGTCGCTATCACGCCGGCCGCGAGCGCGAAACGAACCGATCGGAGGCGGGCGATGCGGTTGGCGTGCATGGGCTCAAAGGGTTGCAAGAACCGTACCATCCCGCAAGGCCCGCCGACAACGGCCGGGCCGCCACCGGCGCCGCCCGCCCCGGGTGACACCCCTGTCCGACCGAGCGGACAGGCAGCCAACCCGCCCGCCCCGGGTTGCTCGCGGGCGCGGCAATGCAGGCGGGTGGCTGTGCTATGCTGCGAGTCGAGAGCGAGGGAGGCGCGGCCAATCGCGAGGGTTGTGACCCGGGCAACCCTTCCCGTCCAGAGCGGACAGCGGCTGTTTGGGTCCGCCGTGTGTCGGGCCGAATCTCTCTGGAGCAGCCGATGCGTCCGTCACGGATTGCGCGCGTTGCGGTAGTTGTGTCGGCGCTGATCGCCGCAGCGGTGGCGGTTCGCCCGGCCGACACGGATCCGGCGCTGCCGCCTCCCGCGCCGGTTCCGGCCGCCGTTCCGGTTGCACTTCCGGTTGACAATACCCAGCCCGACGACGGCCTCCATGCCGAGCAGCGGGGCGCCCAGCAGACGTTCGACCCCCGTGACCTGCTCCGCCGCGGCCGTGGCACGCTCGATAGCCCTGCGGGACCGCACGAGTTCTACTTCACGCGCGCCATCTACAACAGCGGCTGGGGCTATTCCCGCTGGGCAATCGACTACCCGAAGGCGGATCGGCAATTCATGACGGTGGTCACCGCCTGATCGACCTCGACGGCTCGCCCTACGAGAATGCAATCCGCCTCGACGACCCGAACATCCGGAAGTACCCCTTCCTGTATGCGCTCGAGGTAGGGGACATCGCACTGAGCCGTCCCGAGATCGAAGGGTTGCGCGACTACCTGCTGGCGGGCGGCTTTCTCGTAATCGACGACTTCTGGGGATCGTGGCAGTGGGCTGCCTTCGAGCGGCAGATCCGCGAGGTTTTCCCGGATACCCGATCATCGATATCCCGATCGAGCATCCGGTCTTCAACACCGTGTACCGGATCGACGAGATCATGCAGGTACCGGCGATCGGGACTTCTATGGCGGGCGGACCTGGGAGCAGGACGGCTACGAAGCGCACGTCCGCGGCATCTTCGATGAGAAGGGCCGGCTGATGGTGCTGATTAACTGGAACACTGACCTGGGCGACGCGTGGGAATGGGCGGAGCGCCCCGAGTACCCGCTGAAGTTCTCAACCTTTGCCGTGGAGATGGGCATCAACTTCATCGTGTATGCGATGAGCCACTAGCCCTTCGGCGCCATGTTCGACGCGATCTTCGAGTTCTTCTTCAAGTACCGCCCGCTCATGTTCGAGCAGGGTTATTTCGCGTTGCGCGCGTCCTGGGTCGGCGGCCTTGCCGCCCTGGCCGCGATCGTGGCCGGCTTCGCGACCTGGCGGTCATACGCGCAGGTGCGGGGTAACAGCCAGCCGGTCGATCGGCTGATCCTGACCGTCGTCCGCCTCGCCGCGTTCGCGGTGCTCGCCTTCTGCCTGATGCAGCCGGTGCTGATCCTGTCGTCCGTCGTGCCGCAGCAGAACTTCCTCGGCATCCTGATCGACGAGTCCCGCAGCATGCGGATTGCGGACACCGACGAGACGCCGCGGCTTCAGTTCGTGCAGGAGCAGCTCGCCGCGACGGAGGGTCCGTTGCGCGCTGCGCTGAACGAGCGCTTCTCGCTCCGCTTCTTCGGTTTCGCCAACGAGACGGATCGTCTCGACGTCGTGAACGAACTGACCTACGACGGGACGCGCACGCACCTGGGGCAGGCACTGGAGCGGGCGCAGGATGAACTGTCCGACGTGCCCCTCTCCGGCCTCGTCGTGGTGACCGACGGCGCCGACAACGCGGCCGAAGGTCTGGCGGAGTCGTTGTTGCCGGTGCAGGCGGCGGGCGTGCCGGTCTTCACGGTCGGCCTCGGGCGCGAGGAATTCGATCGCGACATCCAGCTCGGCCGTGTCGACACGCCCCGCCGGGTTCTCCGCGGCGCGTCGCTCGTCACGGATGTCGTGGTTTCGCATCGCGGCTACCAGGGCGAGACCGTGAGCGTGCAGGTGGAGGACGAGGGCCGCATCGTCGGCACCGAGGAAGTCACGCTCGGTGCGGACGGCGATCTCGAGACGGTGCGACTCCGCTTCACCGCCGGCGAGGAGGCCGCGGCTGTTCACCTTCCGCGTCACCCCGCAGCCGGGCGAGATGGTGACGCAGAACAACGTCCGCGATTCGCTCGTCGTGGTCGACGACCGGCGCGAGAAGATTCTCTATTTCGAAGGCGAGCCCCGCTTCGAGGTGAAGTTCCTCCGCCGCGCGGTCGAAGACGACGAGAACCTGCAGGTGGTGATCCTGCAGCGAACCGCGGAGAACAAGTTCATGCGGTTCAACGTCGACGGTCCCGACGACCTGGTCGGCGGCTTCCCCACGACGCGAGGCGAACTGTACGACTACAGCGGGCTCATCCTCGGCAGCATCGAGGCGAACTACTTCACGCCGGATCAGCTCCGGATGATCGGCGACTTCGTCAACCACCGGGGCGGCGGCCTCCTGATGCTGGGGGGGCGGCGCTCGTTCGGAGAGGGAGGCTATGCCGGGACGCCGGTTGCCGACGTGCTCCCGGTGGTGCTGGGCGAGGAGGCGGCCGACGGCGACGAGAGCTTCTTCACCGAGATCGCGGTCGAGACGACCCGCGCCGGCGCGACGCATGTCGCCACGCAGATCGCCGACACGGAAGAGGCTTCGGCAGCGCGCTGGCAGGAACTGCCCCCGATCACGGTGGTGAACCCGATTACCGAGGTGAAGCCTGGCGCGACAACGTTGCTGACCGGTTCGGGCGGCGACCTGGTGCTGCTGGCGTTCCAGCGCTACGGCGCCGGCAAGTCGCTTGCGTTCCCGGTGCAGGACTCCTGGACCTGGCAGATGCACGCGGACATCGCGGTCGATGACATGACGCACGAGACCTACTGGCGGCGGCTGCTCCGCTGGCTGGTAGACGGCGTGCCGGATCAGGTGACGATCGACCTGCCAACTGACCGCGCGCAGCCGGAGGAGACGGTGGAGATTCTGGCGTCCGTCGGCGACGCCAACTTCGAGGAACTGAACAACAGCCTCGTGATGGCGTCGGTCACCCACCCTGACGGCAACTTCACCGACCTGCCGATGGAGTGGACGGCCGAGCGTGACGGCGAGTACCGCACATCGTTCACACCGTCCGCCGAGGGGTTCTACGAGGTGCGGGTCGAAGCGATGTCGGGCGACGAACTGCTGGGCGAGGATGTCGCCTACGTGCAGGTGTCGCCGAGCGACGCCGAATTCTACGACTCGACGATGCGCGCGCCGCTGCTGGAGCGGATTGCCGACGAGACGGGCGGGCGCTTCTACACGCCGGAGACGGTCGACACGCTCGCGGACGACATTCAGTACGTCGGCGGCGGCGTCACCGTCGTTGAACAGCATGACCTGTGGGATATGCCGGCGCTGCTCCTCCTCCTCGCTCTGCTGGTGCTGGGAGAATGGGGTTTCCGCCGCTTGCGGGGGCTGGCCTGATGCGCTTGGCGGTTCGAACCGCGGCAATCGCCGCGGCGCTGCTGTTTTCCGTTTCCGCTGCGCCGGTCCGTGCGCAGCAGACGCAACTGCTGCTGGTGGTCGGCCTGGGTGGCGACCCTATGTACACGGAGCAGTTCCACGGCTGGGCGACGTCGTTGATCGACTCCGCCATGGAGAACTACGGGGTGCCGGCCGACAACATCACGTATCTTGGCGAGAAGGTGGAGATCGATCCGGAACGGATCGCTGAGCGCTCGACGCGCGAAAACGTCGCGGCCGCGATCGAGGCGATCGCCGAGAGGGCCGGACCAACCGACCATGTCGCGATCGTGTTGTTCGGCCATGGCACCTTCGCCGACGGACCAAAGTTCAGCTTGCCGGGGCGCGACCCGTCGGCGGAGGACTTCGCGCCGATGCTCGACCAGCTCGGTCGCCGCCGCGTCACGTTCGTCAATACGGCGAGTTCGAGCGGGCCCTTCGTCGAGGCGCTGTCGGCCGAAGGCCGGGTCGTGATGACGGCGACGCGCAACGGACGCGAGTACAACGCGACGCGCTTCGGTGGCTATTTCGTCGAGGCGTTCGGCGAGGGCGGTGACGAGGCGGATCAGGATCGTGACTCTCGTGTCTCGATGCTCGAGGCGTTCACCTACGCGCGGCTGAAGGTGCTCGCCGAGTACGAGACCGAAGGGACGCTCCGGACCGAGCACGCGCTGCTAGACGACAACGGCGACGGCGAAGGGACCGAGGAGCCGGATCCGCTCGAAGGGGACGGGATGCTGGCGCGGACCGCGTTCCTGACGGCCGGCGAGGTGCTTGCCGCCGAGCGGATGCCGTTCGCCGACGACCCGGAACTGGCGCCCCTCTACGCCGAGCGCACCGACCTCGAAACGCGGATCGACGAACTGCGGATCCTGCGGGGCGGCGCCGATCAGGCCGCCTACGAGGCGGAACTGGAACGGCTGCTGATCGAACTCGCCCTCAAGAGCCGCCAGATCCGTCAACTCGAAGAAGTCAGGGAAGGCGCGGCCGACGCGACGGATCCGCGATGAGCATGCGGACCGTGGTGGCGGCGTCGCTCCTCCTGGCGGTTTCGGCCGCCGGGATCGCGGGCTTCGCGTACAGCGGCGCCCCGGCCGACGGGGCGGAAGATGTCCGGCCCGGGAATGTCCCCTACGACGGCCGCTTCACCTTCGTGCGGATCAGTTACGAGATGTACTGGGGCCTGCGGAGCGGTGCGTTCCGGGGCGACGTGAAGTGGGCGCATGACTATCCGCACGCGGAGTCGAACTTCGGCCGGATCGTCGAGGAGATCAGCAACCTCGATATCGTGCTTGCCCCGAACGGCGGCAACGTCTTGCCGCTCGACGATCCGATGCTCACCCGCTACCCGATCGTCTACATGGCGGAGCCCGGCTTCTGGCGGCCGTCTGACGAAGACCTCCAGGCGCTCGGCAACTACCTGCGCAAGGGAGGCTTCATCATCTTCGATGACTTCACCGGGGACCACTGGTACAACCTGACGCGGCAACTCGACCTGGCGATTCCGGGGCTCGTGCCGGTGGAACTGACCGCCGATCACCCGATCTTCCATTCGTTCTTCGAAATCGACACGCTCGAGATGGCGCCGATGTATGGTCCGCCCCCGACGTTCTGGGGAATCTTCGAGAACAACGATCCGACCGGGCGGATGATGGGGATCATCAATTACGAGAACGATATCGGGGAGTACTGGGAGTACTCCGACACCGGCTGGTTCGCGGTCGACGTGACGAACGAGGCGTACCGGTTCGGGGTCAACTACGTGATGTACGCACTGACGCATTAACACTGACGCACCTGACCACTGGAGGACTGATTCGTGCCACTGAATATCATCGGCAGGCCCGAGCCGAACGACGAGGAACAGACGGGTACCGAGCAGACAGTCGCGACCGGCCCCGAGCCGGACATCCCGGCGGCCGGCTCGGCTGCGGTCGCCACGTTACCTGCCGGCTCGGGCGACAGTGCGGCGGGCGATCTGGAGTCGGCCGATGACATCGCGCTGGCTGACAAGATGAAGGCGGGCCGCGAGCAGATTCTCATCGAGCTTCATAAGAAGATCATCGGCCAGGACGAGATCATCAACCAGACGCTGCTTACGCTTTCGTCGGCGGCAACAGCCTGATCGTCGGCGTGCCGGGATTGGCGAAGACGCTGCTGATTCAGACGATGGCGCAGGTGCTGGATCTCAAGTTCGCGCGCATTCAGTTCACGCCCGACCTGATGCCGTCCGACATTACCGCACCGACATCATTCAGGACGACCCGGAGACCGGCGGGCGTGCGATGGTCTTCGCGCCCGGCCCGGTCTTCACCAACATCCTGCTGGCGGACGAGATCAACCGGACCCCGCCGAAGACGCAGTCGGCGCTGCTCGAGGCCATGCAGGAGCACCGCGTGACGGTGCAGGGCCGGACCTACCAGCTCGACGAGCCGTTCTACGTCTTTGCGACGCAGAACCCGATCGAGCTCGAGGGGACGTATCCGCTGCCGGAAGCGCAGCTCGACCGGTTCATGTTCCACATCGTGATCGAGCATCCACCCGAGCACGAGGAGATGGAAGTGGTCCGGACCACGACCATCACCAACAACCCGGAGTACAGCACGCGGTGAGCGGGCCGACCTCGTCGCGTTCCAGGAGCTGGTCCGGAAGGTGCCGGTCTCCGAGCCGGTGATGCGCTACGCGCTCAACCTGGTTCGCACCAGCGCTGAAGGACGACAGCGGGCCGGAGTTCGTCACGAAGTGGGTCCAGTACGGGCGCCAGCGTTCGCGCCGCGCAGTACCTGATCCTGGGCGGCAAGGCGCGGCGCTGACGCAGGGGCGCTAACCACGTCAACTTCGACGACATCCGCGCGCTCGCCCCTCCGGTGCTCCGGCACCGTCTGCTCCTCAACTTCCATGCGGAGTCGGAGGGGATCACGTCGGATCAGATCGTCGATCAGCTCCTCGAGGCGGTGCCCACGCCAGCGTCGCGGATGTAGCAGCCGGCCGCGCGACCCGGGCAGACACCCGTTAGAGGAAGAGGACTAGAGGACAAGGAAGCAGCGCGTGCCGACCACGACCAGCCCGATCAGTCCTGGCGCCCGGTTCGTCGATCCGCAGGTGCTCGCCCGGATTGGCAACCTGAAACTACTGGCGCGCAACGTGGTGGACGGCTTCATCAACGGTCTGCACAAGGCCCCGTACCTCGGCGTGTCGGTCGACTTCGCCGAGCACCGGGGCTACATGCCGGGCGACGACATCCGCTTCATCGACTGGCGGGTGTTCGCCCGGACCGACCGCTTTTACGTGAAGCAGTTCGACGCGGATACCAACGCCAACTTCTCGGTGCTGTTCGACGTCTCGAAGTCGATGAGCTTCTCGAGCGGCGGGATCTCGAAGCTGGACTACGGACGCTACCTGGCCGCCTGCCTCACCTACTTCGCGACGACCCAGCGGGATCGTGTCGGTATCGTCACGTTCGACGACGACATCGTCACCCGGGTCCCGCCGTCGGCGAAGCATCTCGACATCGTGCTCCACACGCTCGACCGGATCAAGGCGGGCAACCCCGGCTCGTTCGTGAAGCCGCTGTTCCGCGCGACCGAGTTCTTCAAGCGCCGCGGCATCCTGCTGGTGATCTCGGACTTCTATGAAGAGCCGGATGCAATCGTGAACTCGCTGAAGCCGCTCAGCTATGGCGGCAAAGACCTGATGATCTTTCATGTGCTCGACCCGGCGGAGGTGAACTTCCCGTACGACGATGCCACGAACTTCAAGGACATCGAGACGGGGCGCCGCATGCCGGTGGTGCCGGAGAAGCTGCGCGAGCAGTATCGTGCGCTGGTGCAGGAGCACATCACCACGCTGTCGAAGCTCTGTGCCGAAAACCGGATCGACTACGCCTTCTTCGACACATCGCAGCCGATGGATCATGGGCTGTTCAGGTTCCTCGCGATGCGCGAGAAGCTGAACCGCGTGCGCTGACGCGGACGAGGGGTGGACTGAATGGGCTTGCTGGCGCCGTTGTTCCTGCTCGGGGCGGTGATGATCGCCGTTCCGATCATCATCCACATGATTCAACGCGAACGGAAGGAGGAGGTGGAGTTCCCCTCCCTGATGTTCGTCAAGAAGATTCCGTTCCATTCGTTCCGGCGCCAACGGGTCCGCAACTGGTTCCTGCTGCTGCTTCGGTGCGCGGCGTTGCTGCTGCTCCTGTTCGCTTTCACGCGTCCCTTCTTCCGTGCCGCGGCGTTGGCTGCCGTCACCGATGGCGCACGCGAGGTCGTGGTGCTGGTCGACCGTTCGTGGAGCATGGGCTTCGGGGATCGGTGGGCATCTGCACAGGCCGCGGCGACGGACGTGCTGGACGATCTGGCGGCGGATGATCAGGCGACCGTCATCCTGTTCGACAGCGGCGCGGAATCGGGCCCCCGCTCCACCATCGACCGGGCGAGCCTGCGCAGCCTCGTGACGAATGCCGACATTGGATCGGGCGTCACCCGCTACGGGCCGGCGCTGAAGCTGGCCGAGGGGATCTTCGAAGCTTCGGATTTGCCGCGCCTGGAAGCAGTGCTGATCAGTGACTTCCAGCGGAGCGGCGTCGAGAGCGCCTCCGGTGTCCGCTTCCCGACGGGGACGGTGCTGACGCCGATCCAGGTGGGGGGCGACGAGGTGGATGTCACGAACGTCAGCGTCGCCGGGGTCCTGTTTCAGCGGGAGTACTTTTCCGGCCGCGAGCGAATTCAGGTGGCAGCACGGTTGACGAACCGGAACGCCACCCCGGTGAGCGGTCTGGATGTGATGCTCGAAGTGGAAGGCCGGGAGGTGGAATCGCTATCCGCCGACTTGCCGGAAAGCGGATCCGTGACGGTCGACTTCGCCCCGGTCACGTTGGGTGACGAGCCGATGAATGGCGCAGTCCGCATCGCGGCCGACGCCCTGCCGGCAGACGATGTCTTCTGGTTCGTCGTCTCGCCCGGCCAGGTGGTGACCGTGCTCCTGGTTGAGAACGGCCGTGCCGGCGACGATTCGAACCTCTTCCTGACCCGCGCGCTCGGCATCGGATCCGAACCGGCGTTCGATGTCCAGACCGTCAACATCGACGCGCTCACGGCATCCGACCTGGCGGACAGGGAGGTGGTGATCCTGAACGATGCGCGGCCGCCAACGGGCGCGGCCGGCACCGCGCTCAGGACGTTCGTCGAAGACGGAGGCGGGCTGTTCATCGTCTCGGGCGAGCGGAGCGCGTGGCCCTCCGGCGCCCCCGACCTGCTTCCGGGGGCGCTCGGTCCCCCCGCGGACCGTGACGGCCGCGGCGGCTCCCTCGGCTTCGTCGACTACACCCATCCGGTCTTCGAGGTGTTCGGCGCGCCCCGTAGCGGCGACGTGACGACGACCCGGTTCTTCCGGTTCCGCCCGGTCGAGCCGACCGGGGACGCGACCGTGCTGGCGCGGTTCGACGATGGCAACCCGGCGCTGATAGAGCGGCGTATCGGCAACGGCGCGGCGCTGCTCTGGGCGTCGACCATCGACACCTTCTGGAACGATTTCGCGAAGAAGCCGGTCTATCTGCCGTGGGTGCACCGGGTGGTCGAGTATCTGGCGTCCTATTCGCCGCCGACCCCCTGGTTCTCTTCCGGTCAGGTGCTGAATCTTGCGGAGCAGGATGTCTCGCTCGGCGACGGCGGGGCGGGGGCCGCGGACTACATCGTGATGTCCCCCTCCGGCCAGCGGCTGCCAGTCGATGTCGGCGGGCGGGCCGGCTACATCGACCTGACCGAGCAGGGCCTCTACGAGGTGCACGACGGGAACTCGCCGGACGCAGTTCCGCTCTCGCTGGCCGTGAACGTCGACCTGGCGGAGTCGGACCTCACCCCGGTCGATCCGGAGGAGCTGGCGAGCATGGTGACGGGACGCGCGGGCGGAACCCGGGAGGATGGCGCGGCGGGGCCGGAACGGGTCATACCGGCGGAGGACCTGGAGCGGCAGCAGTCCGTCTGGTGGTATCTGCTGCTCGCGGCCGCACTGCTGTTTCTGAGCGAGACACTGGTCTCGAACCGGCTCTCCCGGACACAGTTGAGCGCGGAGTAGGCGCCCCCCTGGCGCGCGGGCGCGGCCGGCGCGGCTCCTGGACAAAACGGGAGTAAGATGAACTTTCTCCGGGCACAGGTTCGGAGGGACGGACGACGGGGTGGGAACGGAAGGCGGAGACGATGCTGAACGAGCCACTGCTGACCGGCGAACGGGACGAGATCCTGCGTGCGATCCGCCATGTCCGGAACCGCTGGCGTCTTCGTGTTGCGCTTCGGAGCGTTGCGGTGCTCGTGGCGGCCGCGCTCGGCACGCTGCTGGCGTCGTCGTACGGCCTGGAGGTGATGAAGTTCTCGCCGGGCGCCATCATCGGCTTCCGGATCGTCACCTATCTCGCGCTGCTGGCCGCCGGCTGGTGGTTCTTCATCCGTCCGATCTCGCGCCGTGTCTCCGACGAACAGGTGGCGCTCTACCTCGAGGAGAACGAGCCGTCCCTGCAGGCACGGAGGACCCTTCCGGCGGGTACGGTATGAGCGCGGTCGAAGAGGCTCGCAAGGGAAAACGGGAGCGCGCCGCGGATCACTCGCCTGAACTGGTCCAAGGGCTGATTGAATCCGCAGTCGAGCGAATCCGCGACGTCGACATGGGACGTACCGTCGAGCAACAGCAGTTGCAGCGGTCATCCGGCCTGCTGATCGCCGCCGGTCTGGCTGCGGTCCTGCTGTTCGTCTTCGGTCCCGCCTACCTGCGCCACGGGCTGTCCGCGCTCCTCACCCCGATGGCGGACGTCGAGGCATCCAGCCCGTACCAGATCGAGGTGCTGCCGGGTGACGCCACCGTCGCGCGCGGGGCCGATCAGACCATCACCGCGCGCCTGGTCGGGTTCGAGGCGGAAGAAGGCAATCTTCTGATGCGTACCGCCGGGGCGGGCGATACGTTCGAGCGCCTGCCGCTGATTCCGTTGGAGGACGACGCGGGCGAGATGGTTGCCGGGACGTACGAAGTCCTGCTGTTCGATCTCCAGGACGCGGTGGACTACCTGGTCGAATCGACCGGCGTCGAGTCGTCCACCTACACGCTCGACGTTATCGATTTGCCGTACGTCGAGCGGCTTGAACTGGAGTACCACTTCCCCTCCTACACCGGCCTGGAGCCGCGCCTCGTGGAGCAGGGGGGCGACATAGCCGTCCTGGAGGGAACCGAGGTGCGCCTGCGCGCCATCCCGACGATGGGGACAACCGGCGGCCTGCTGACCTTCGATGACGACGACGCGAAGACGATCGACCTGACCGTCGCGGAGGATGGCTCGCTCACGGGCAGCTTCCTGGTCGAGGAGGAAGGCTTCTACCGGATCGACCTGGCCGCGCCGGCCGGGGATCTGGTCGCCGCGTCGCCGCAGTACACGATCGACGTGCTGACCGATCAGCCCCCCTCCGCCATGTTCATCCGTCCGGGCCGCGATACCACCGCGACCGCGATCGAGGAGGTATTCATCGAGGCCCGCGCCGATGATGATTTCGGCCTCCACTCGCTCGACCTGGTCTACTCGGTGAACCGGGTAGCGGAGGAGTCGGTCAACCTGTTCAACAGCGGGGGCGCCGGCGACAACGCGCTGAAGGAAGTTTCCGCCGGTCACACCTTCTTCCTGGAAGAGCTCGAACTCGAGCCGGGTGACTTCCTGAGCTACTACGCGCGGGCGACCGACCGGAACCTGCTGCAGGAGAACGACGACGTCAAGTCGGACCTGTACTTCATTCAGATCCGTCGTTACAGCACCGACTTCCGCCAGCAGCAGTCGCAGGGCGGCGGCGGCGGCATGGGGGGCGGCGACGCCGATGCGCGCGAGTTGTCGAAGGCGCAGCGGGAGGTCATTTCCGCCACGTTCAACCTGATCCGCGACCGGGAGGGGTACAGCGACGAGGAATTCCAGGAGAACGTCGTCTTCCTGACCCTGGCGCAGGGACGGCTGCGCGAGCAGGTGGAGACGCTCATCCGCCGGATGAACAGCCGCGTCATGCCGGCCGACCCGGCCTTCCGCACCATTCAGGAGTTCCTTCCGCAGGCGGCCGAAGCAATGGGCGAGGCGGAGAACGAGCTGCAGGAGCAGGATGCCGACGCCGCGCTGCCGCACGAGCAGCGTTCGCTGCAGTTCCTGCAGCGCGCCGAGGAAGCGTACGAAGAGGTGATGGTCACCATGGGTGGCGGTGGAGGTGGCGGCGGCGGCGGTAACGCGCAGGCTGCCGAGGATCTCGCCGACCTGTTCGAGCTCGAGCTCGACAAGATGCGCAACCAGTACGAGACATTGCAGCGCGGCCAGCAGCAGCAGGCGGACGAAACCATCGACGAGTTGATGGAGCGGCTCCGGGAGCTTGCTCGCCGGCAGGAGCGCGAAGCGGAGCGTCAGCGCCGCCGCGCCCGCGGACAGCAATCGACGCAGGGTGGCGGCGGCGGCCAGCGCGCGTTGGCCGAGGAGGCGGAGGAAGCGGCGCGGCGGCTTGAGCGGCTCGCTCGCGAGCAGAACTCGCCGCAGATGATGGTCGCTGCGCGACGCCTCCAGGAAGCGGCCGACGCGATGCGGCGGGCCGCCGCCAACGATGACAACCTCGGCTTCAGCGAAGCCGGCACGGCGCTCGACCGCCTCCGCGAGGTTGAGGAGCGGCTGGGGTCCGAGCAGCGCGGCCGCCTGGAGCGGGACATCCAGGAGCAGTTGCAGCGCGCCAACCGCTTGGCCGATCAGCAGCGCGAGATGGCGGGGGAGGTGGCGGAGTTCCCCGGTCTCCCGGACGAGGACAGGGCGGATGCGCTCCGCGGGATGCTGGAAGAGAAGACGGGTATGGAGCAGGAGGTGGCGGACCTGGAACGGTCGATCGACTCTACCTCTGCCGAGTTCCGCCGCGAGGAGCGGGATGCGTCACGCGAGCTGCAGGAAGCGGCGGCGAGCATCCGCGACAACAAGCTGAAGGAGAAGATCCGGTACTCGCGCGGCCTGGTCCGGAGCCGTCCGGGCGAGACCGCGAATGCGTTCGAGTCGGAGATCGGCGGCGACATCGAGGAGCTGGCGGAGTTGCTGGCAGAGGCCGCTTCGTCGGTCGGCCGCTCCGAGGGTGATCGGATGACGCAGGCGCTGGAGCAGACCCGCGACCTGATGCGGAGCCTGGAGTCGCTCGACCACCGGATGTGGCAGGAAGGCCAGCAGTCGGAAGACGGCGAGCAGGCGATGCAGCCCGGCGAGGGCCAGGAAGGTCAGCAGGGCGAACAGGCAGGCCAGCAGGGCCAGCAGGGTGGCCAGCCGGGCCAGGGTGACAACCCGAGCCAGCAGGCGGGCGGTGCCGATGGTCAGCCCGGCGGCGGGAACACCAACGGCGGTGCCTGGGGCGGCTACGGCTGGGGCGACCGCCGGCCGGGTTCGACGGTCTGGGAGCCGGGCGACGTTCGCCAGTGGAGCCGCGAGTACACGCAGCGTGCCGGCGAAGCGGAGAACTTGCGCCGACTGCTGGACTCGGAACAGTTCGAGGTGGGCGATCTGGACCAGATCATCCAGCGGATGCGCGACCTGGACGACCTGCGCCGCTACCAGGATCCCGAAACCATCGCGAACGACTGCACGGCGTTTCGTCTCGAAGACTGAAGCGCTTCGAGGACCGCCTCGCGCGAGACAGCACCGAGGAGAACGAGAAAGAACTCTTCCTCGCGGGTAACGAGGAAATGCCGGACGCCTTCCGCGACCTCGTCGAGGAGTACTTCCGCTCTCTGTCGCAGAATCAGTAGCTCGCTAGCGGCCCGGGTTTCGCCGCGCGCAGCTAGCCGCTTGCGCCAGTCGTCCCGTCATTCCCCACCAGAAGGCGGATGGACCCGTTTCGGGTCTTCAGGCGGAGATTGCGCCCTCCGTCGCCGATCCGGCCTGCGAGATGACGGCGTTCGTCGATATCGGCGTCGACCGCCAGGTCGGTATGGATGGAGCCGCGTCGTGTGCATCGATACATCGGCGTTGACCGTCTCCGGCACTGGAGGTCAGGCTGCCGTTGCGCGTTTCGAAGTGGCAGTCGCCCGTCCAGTCGGCCTTAGCGGAGGGTGGCACGCGACGCCACTGCCGTTGCGCGAATGGCGCGAGCATATGCCGCCGGCCTCTACTGGCGCGACCGTTTGCGCGTCTGGACGCTCGACGCGCGCCGTCGGCAATCACCGCTGATCCTCCGTTGCGGTCACTCACGACCTCCACATTGCCACCGAGGCCGTTCGCGTCACGTGTGGCCGTTCCGGTTTCGACGTCCACGAAGTCACGTCGTCCGGACGGCAACCGATAAGTCGAAACAATCCGCCGCGACCCCCTCCCCACCACACCACCATCCGCACTCCCGGATAGACCGTCTCGAATCGTGACGCGGCCAGCGTTTCAGGTCAACCACCACCGTCGATCCGGATCTCGTCCGCGTTTTATCCGTGCCTTACGCGCCTCCCGCGTACTCACTTTGCATCCGTCTGACGGCCCGGCCGTAATCCGGCCCGTTCGCCCGATTATTTCCCCTGCTGTCCCTGGAGTGAGCTTTGCCCTCCCATGCGAAGGCTCCGCGATGCGCCTCCTGTGCACTGACGGCCGGTAAGCACGACCGTCCCCCCCGAACATCCTGCCGCGACGGCCGCGCGAAACCGCGAGATAGCTCTGGGATTCCCACGGCATCGCTCTTCCCGTCCTCCGGCGCCACAAATGTTTTTCTTGGACGAGCGCGGCGCGCGCGAAGGTTCTTGCTCGATGCTGCATGCTGACTTGACATCATCACGGTGAGGGGATGCAGCCATTGCCAGCGCATCATCACCCGCCCTGTTTGTTTCGCCGGCCTTCGTTGTCGGGTGCGGCAACCGCCGGGGCGACACCGACTCTGAACCTTCCGCGGGCGAGCCCCGCACCGGCATCTGTTTATAGTCCTGGACTGACTCCGCCGGACTACGTCACGCCTGAGGCGATGCCGCAATCTGTACGCACTCGGTAACGGGGGCGCCGTCTTCATCGATCACCCTGCGTCCTATCCGACGGTGGACCGGTTCATGCGTTCTTCGATCTCGGACCGGCGCATATCCCGAGACGCAGGGCCTGATGGGAAACTCGATCTTCTTTCGCGGATGTCGATCCGACGCGTTTCTCAGCACGTACCGGCGAACAACCTGCTCAGGTCCGACCAGGCGGAAGGAGACGCTGCTGACGGGCGCCGACGCTGGGGGAGATCCTTCATGAGGCGGCGAGCGGCTGCTGGTGCGAGCGCCGGTCCAGCGGTTCGTCTTCCTGCTGACCACACGGTGGCGGTCCGGCTGGTCATCCAACTGAACGAATATACGTCTGCCTAGTCGCTGGCACGGCGGGTCGCTGAGAGCTCGACGCACCCCGACGCTCGAGGTCGCCATCGGCGAACGGAACCGGTACATCGTCGACGCGTTCCTCGATGTGGGGCTGGATGCGGTTGATCCGGCGGTTCCTTCTGTGGCTAACCGACCCGACACGACACGCCCATGTGCAGGGCGTCGGACATCCGACGTCGATGGAGTCGAATCGCGCCGTGACGCCGAGCTGGGCCGGCTGCAAGACTCGCTGGAGGCCCCGGCAGCCGACGACTTCAAGCATCTGGGTGACGTCGGACCATGGGTTCTCGACGCAACACCGGCTATTTTACCTCAGGCTTGTGGAGCCGTTCTCAGGGACGCTGGCGGACGGATCGCGCGGCATCGTGCCGGGGCGGACGCGAAATAAATCTACGTCGCGACGAGAACAGACCGGGAAGTGTCGGGCGATTGGTCGAGGCTTGGTCTGCAGTCCTCGGATGCAGGTTCGGGCAAATTCTTTCACTCGCGACGGCGGTGCCGGGCACGCGTCGTTCGAAGTCGCAACGGTGGACCATCCAACGCGCGGCCGACAGGCCTCCTTCTCGCCCGCCTGACCTGGCGAGAACGAGTCGGCTATCCGCGGAACCGCGGCTGTCGGACGTCCACCACCGCCGGCCATGGCAGCAGCAGCCCTTTCGCAACCAACACGCTTGTCGCAGGCAGGCCGGTCCCGATGTAGCGTCGGGCGTGGAGGTGACGCTTCCCTTCATCCCCCGTCCGACTTCGCGCCGACGTTCCTCGCCCTGCTCGGGTTGGAATCGGCTCCGACGATGGAGGGACGGCCGTCTGGCGATTCGTTTTCGCGACAA
>CASHTH010000096.1:0-10113 GCA_030341885.1 Geodia barretti
TCGCGTCTTAATGGTAATTTTTTGAATTATGCTAATGTTGGCTGATTCGATAAAACTAGAGAGGGCGACGGGCCATGGCAGAATCACATCACGTATCGATCTTGGACCATTTCGACGACTTGGACGACCCACGGGTGGAACGGACCCGACGCCACCAGCTGGTGGATATTCTAGCCATCGCCATCTGCGCCGCCATCTGCGGAGCCGATTCCTGGGTCCATGTGGAACTCTTCGGCAGGAGCAAGCTGGAATGGTTTCAAACCTTCCTGAATTGCCCAACGGGGGATCCCCTCCCATGACACCTTCGGCGATGTCTTTGCGCGTCTGGACCCAGCCCAATTCCAGAACTGCTTCGTGTCTTGGACCCAGGCCATCGCCGAACTGCTGCCCGGTGAGGTGGTCGCCATTGACGGCAAGACGGCCCGACGGTCCTACGACCGGGCGGGGAGCAAGGGAGCCATGCATCTGGTCAGCGCCTGGGCCACGCAGAACACCCTGACGTTGGGGCAGGTCAGGACGGCGGAGAAGTCCAATGAGATCACCGCCATTCCCCAACTGCTGGACTTGCTGGATCTGCACGGCTGCATCGTGACCATTGACGCCATGGGCTGCCAGCGGGAGATTGCCCAGCAGATCACAGACGGCGGGGCCAATTACGTCCTGGCGGTGAAGGAGAACCAGGGTCAACTCCACGAGGGCATCCGAGACCTGTTCGAGGGGGCGGAGGCGTTGGGCTTTGACGGGGTGCCCTACGACTACTCCCAGACCGTGAACAAGGGACACGGACGGGTGGAACGGCGGGAATGCTGGACCATCACCGCGACGGACTGCCTGGACTACATCAACCCTCACGGGCAATGGCCCCAACTGAAGGCCGCCATCAAAGTGGTCGGCCATCGTGAGACCGCAGCCGGCGCGATCAGTCAACCTCGCTACTACATCAGCAGCCTGCCAGCCCCAGCAGGACAACTGCTGGCTGCCGTCAGGAGCCATTGGAGCATCGAGAACTCACTGCACTGGACTTTGGATGTAACCTTTCGAGAAGATCAGTGCCGAGTGCGCAAAGACCACGGGCCGCAGAATCTGGCCACCCTGCGTCAGATCTCCCACAATCTACTGAAAAACGAAAACAGCCTCAAAGTGGGCATCCAGGGCAAACGGCTCAACGCCGGTTGGCGTGAAGACTACCTACTAAAAGTACTCCTCGGATAAGACGCGATTGCCCTGTGACACTTCCTGCTTTGACTTTATCCCAGCGACCTGCGAGGTACGAAACCCATGAGCGCAACACGAACCCTGGCCCAGTTTATTGCCGACACCGAGTTTGAAAGCCTGCCGCCTCCGGTGGTGGAAGCGGCCAAAATCGCCATCCTGGACGGGGTGGCCAACATGGTTGCGGGTTCGGTCCAGGAACTGGCCGACATCATCGGCCGCTACGTGCGGGACGCCGGCGGCTCGCCCCAGGCCTCGGTGGTAGGTTGGGGCTACAAGACCAACCCGCCCGCCGCCGCCTTCGCAAACGGGGTCTTTGGACACTGCCTGGACTACGAGATCCAGGGATTTCCACCCACCCACGGCACCTCATCCTGTCTGCCGGCTGCCTTAGCGCTGGCGGAAAACCACCATGCCCCAGGTGAGCGAGTCATCACCGCCTACGTGTTGGGCTGGGAAATCCAGGGGCGGTTGCGGGCCGCTTCAGCGCCGGCCACCGCTCCCGCATATCACCCGCCGGGCCTGGTGGGTCCCCTGGGCGGCGCGGCAGCAGCAGCCAAGACCCTGGGCCTGGACGGGGATCAAACCCTGATGGCCCTGGGCATTGCCGCCTCTCGCACCGGCGGCCTCACCGCCAACACGGGCACCATGGTCAAGTCCACCCACCCGGGCAACGCCGCCCGCATGGGCGCCGAGGCGGCCATCCTGGCCGGCATGGGATACACCGCCAGCGAGGAGGCTCTGGAATCTCCCGTGGGTTACGCGGCTGCCCTGTTCGGGGGCGACTTTAACTGGGACGTGGCCACCGGCGGCCTGGGGGCGTCGTGGCGGCTGCTCGACCCGGGCTTTGACATCAAGCGGTTCCCAGCCCAGGTCTATATGCAGAACGCCATCGAGGCGGCGCTGAACCTACGCGAGCAAAACGGCCTCGATCCCGACGACATCGAGCAGGTGACCATTCACCGCCGGGGACGGGGCCATTCGGGGCCGGCGCCCCGCAGCGGCCTGGACGGCAAGTTCAGCGTGGAATACTGCGCCGCCGCCGCCCTGCTGGACGGCCAGGTGGGTATCGACACTTTCACCGACGCCCGCCGCTTCTTGCCAGATATGGATGAAATGCTGGGTCGCATCAGGGTGGAACCGGAAGGCCCCGAATCGGGTGCGACGCTGGCCACCGCGTTGCTCAAAGACGGGACTACGGTCAGCGCCGAATGCGCCGCCTTCCGCGGGTCGGCTGGCAACCCCATGTCCCGGGATCAGCGCCTGGAAAAGGTACGCGACTGCTTCCGTCGCGCCCTTTCAGAAGCTGACACCGAGCGCGTGCTGGAGATGCTGGAGAACCTGGAGGGCCTTGGCGACGTAGGGCAGTTGATGGGTGTGCTGGGTCAGGCGGCGGTGGGAAGAGGCTGAATCGCCAGGCACGGACGACATCGGAACCGCCTGCCACTATGAACTCTACCTTCGCGGAGTAGTCCTTAGGTCTTTTCGGTTCTTCTACTCATGCCATTGCTGGCGGAGCGCGGCAATCTCGGCGGGGCAACAATTTATCACTACTGGAACGAGATCGCCACGTTGCTCCGTTCCTCGCGATGACAAACTGGGTACGCGTGAGCCGCCTGGCTCTCTCGACCGCAATACTTTCACCTGATGCCCTCCACAGCTGCGTCAAGTTACCGGTGTAGAATGGGCCCAGTCATCTTGTGGATGGTGCGAATATGCGGACCGGGGCTGATTACAAAGAGAGTTTACGCGATGGACGCAACGTGTGGGTGGTTGGGGAAGGCGCCGTGGCAGACGTCACGACCCACCCGGCGACGTCGGCCATGGTGGATGAGTACGCCGCGTGGTATGACCGCCACTTCGACCCCGCCTGGCAGGACACCCTTCTGACCGGGCCTGATGGAAACGGCCAGCGATATCCTCTTGCGCTCACTGCTCCGAAGACATCCACCGATTTGAGAAGCCTGGGGAAAGCCATTAGCGCGGTGCATTTCTTGACCGGTGGCAACATGACCCACACCCCAGGCTACGGGACCTTGATAGCCCTTGGGATGCTGAACGTTCTCAAGCGGCTGCACAACTCCCCAGAGGAGATTGAGGCGGCCGAGGCGTATCTGGAGTCTCTGGCTAACAGCGGCAGGTTTTTGACCTTCGCCGGTGGTGGTCCCTTAATTGGGACACGTCTCCGCCAGGCTGAGAGCGAGCGCGCGGCACTGCGTCTGGTTAGCGAATCCGCTGAAGGTATCGTCGTGAGTGGAAAGATCCAGATGCACACCAGTACACCGTTCGCGGAGGACCTGCTGATCACCAGCAGGGATGAGTTGCCGCCGGGCAGCGGGAGGTTGCTGTGGTTCATCGTGCCAGTGACAGCGACGGCATCCGAGTTGTGACCCGCCGACTCGTTGCCAAGCATATGAATCCATTCCTGTCACCATTGAGCAGCCGGTTTGATGAACTGGACTCCATGGTCTGGATGGAGAACGTTTTCATTCCTCACGCTCGTGTATTTACCGGGGAGCGCAATGACCGACCTCGGCGCCATTCGCTGATTTCCTGGCTGCTTTGGCATCATAGTTACGGTTGGCTCGCCAAGGCTGAGTTGACACTGGGTATAGCGCTTGCCTTGGCTGAGGTCATGGGCCTCAAGGAAAATCCTCCGACCATTGAGCAGCTGGCCGAACTGACCGCCAACGTCCAGACCACTCGCACCTGCATGACGGCGGCGGAGCTGGACCCGGAGACGACCGAGAGCGGACACGCCCTGCCCAACCAGATCCATGTTGCCGCTGCAGGACTAAACACCCTAAAAGTCCGCCAGCGAATGTCTGAAATCCTGCGCGGGCCTTCCCGGATCGTCGTTGGTCAATGCCCCGGCCGACACCGACTTTGCTGACCCGGAGATGGCCGCCGAACTGGAAGACGCCTTTGGCGGGGGCGGCTACACTGCACTGCAACGAGCGGCGCTCCTGCAGCTTGCCTGGGACCAAGTCTCCTCTGGTTTAGACGGGCGGGAGGCAGTTTTCGAGCTCCACGCCAGTGGCGGGCTCGACGCATGGCGTGGCCGGTTGCGGGCCTGGTTTGAAAGCTACAATGAACTGGCCAATGGCGTACAGGAGTTCATTCAGGTAGACATGCCACCCCTGGACCTGACCAGCTTGCAGGAAGTACAGAACCCGCCGCGTCGAATGCCTCGATCAACGCCGGCAAGCTGATCAGAGGTCCACCAACAACTCGCAAGTTCGGTTTACGGTTTCCTTGGTTGCGAAGTTGGGATTTAATCCGACAAGGGTGAATCAACTGACGGCGGCGGGTTGCTGGATCGTGGTGTCCGGTTTGGCCACCTCCTCGGCTGATCGTCAGTATTTGCGCCGGGACTAGAAACCTACGGCGTAGGCCTCGCACCGGGGGTCTGCGCCGCCCTGCAGCACCTTGGTCTCCGGGTTGCGGGTGATGACACAGCATAAGGCTGAACCTTCCCACCAATCTGGGTATTGTTCTATCGTGTGGCCCTTCCGCCTTAATGTCTCGGCCACTTCATCGGCAATACGGCCTTCCAACCGCAGCATCCCCGGCTCATATTTCGACGCCCAGTTGGAACTGGGGAAGTTGTAGCTGTAGAAGCGCGGCTCCTCCACGGCCTCTTGGGGGTCGCGGCCAAATTCTAGCAGCGTGTCCCAGAAAAGCGGTTGTCGAGGTGTTGAGGGTATGATGGGGCGAGCATCAAACCAGTGGAGGCGGCGATGAGCAAGACCTACCTTCCCTACGATCCAGATCAGCAGTTGTTGCTGCCGGCGGCCCTGCAGGAGTGGCTGCCTGACGATCATCTGGCCTACTTCATCTCCGACGTGGTGGACCAGTTGGACCTGTCGGACATCACCGCCCGCTACGAGGGAGAAAGGCGAGGCGGCCCGCCTTACCATCCGCGGATGATGGTCAAGGTGCTGCTCTACGGCTACTGCATCGGGGTGGCGTCATCGCGGCGCATTGCCCAGCGGCTCCACGAGGACATCGCCTTTCGGGTGCTGGCGGCGAACAACACGCCGGACTTTCGCACCATCTCCGACTTCCGCAAGGACCACCTGGCGGCGCTGTCGGGGTTATTCCTGCAGGTGCTGGCGTTTTGCCAGCGGGTGGGGCTGGTGAAGTTGGGTCATGTGGCGCTGGACGGCACCAAGGTGAGGGCCAACGCATCCAGGCACAAGGCGATGAGTTATAAGCGTATGAAAGAGAAAGAGGCGCAGTTGGCGGCGGAGGTGGCGGAGTTGCTGCGGCGGGCCCAGGAGGTCGATGACGAGGAGGATCGCAGGTACGGCCAGGATAAGCGCGGGGATGAGTTGCCGGAGGAGCTGGCCTTTCGGGAGGGACGGTTGGAGAAGATACGGGAGGCCATGGCGGCGTTGGAAGCCGAGGCCCAGGCGGCGGCTGAGGCGGAAGGCAAGGAGCATCTCGGGGTGCCCGACGACAAGGCTCAACGCAACTTCACCGATGCCGAGTCCCGCATCATGCCCGGGCCGGGCGGTAGGGACTTCCTGCAGGCGTACAACTGTCAGGCGGTGGTTGACCACGCCCACCAGGTCATCGTGGCGGCCCGGGCCACCAACCAGTCCTCGGACAAGCAGCAGGCCGCGGCGATGATGCAGGAGACCATCGACAACGTCGGTGCAGTCCCCCGGGAAGTATCCGCCGATGCCGGTTACTACTCGGCAAAGGCAGTCGACGACCTCCAGGCCCTGGGCGTGGACCCGTTCGTCGCGCCGGAGCAGACCCGCCACGGCAGAGTGGTTCCGCCGGCGCCCCGAGGTCGCATACCCAAGCACCTCTCCCCCAGGGACCGGATGCGCCGGAAGTTGCAGACCAGGCGGGGCCGCCAGCGTTACGCCCTGCGGATGGAGACGGTGGAGCCGGTCTTCGGCCAGATCAAGGCGGGCCGGGGCTTCCGCCAGTTCCTGCTGCGGGGACTGGAGAAGGTCAACGGCGAGTGGTCCCTGATCTGCACCGGCCACAACCTGCTCAAGCTGTTCCGCTGCGGTCGACTGGCCCCCGGATGAGCATGGGCCACCCGGCTAACCGAGCGCGTGGGATGTCCACCCCACCGGTTGGGAACGGCTGGTTGGGAACGACGACCCATGCCCAGAGCCTCCCAGAGTGAGCATCGTCAACCGGCAGGAATAATTGACGCCGATCGATCGCGGCTTGCCCAGAGAGACTAACCAAAGCCAAGGTGAAATGCGCAGACGCATGGGGTAAATTTGTGAAGGAACCGAGGTAGCTGGTCTCAGAAATTGCGAGGGGTTGGTGATGGGCGTGAGGGAGATAGACCGGTCTCTGGAACAATGGCAGATGGGAGTCAAGGACTTGCGGCGGCGGATGATTCTGGCTCCCACACCCCGGGAGCGGGAGCGGTGGTACGCCATCGTGCTGCTGGCTCAGGGCTTGACGGCAGCGGCGACGGCGGAGGCGCTGGAGCGGGACCCCCACACTATCGGGCGTTGGGCGTCGGCCTTCGGTGCGGGAGGGCCTGCGGCCCTGATATTCGAGCAGACCGGTGGTTCCCCCCCGCCCTTGACCAGACGCAGCAGGAGGAGTTGAAAGGGGCGGTGGAACAACTGCCCGCTGCGGCGGGCATCCAACTGGCCAACTGGTATTGGAGGGTGGTGCGGCAGTTTGTCTCAGAGCGGTTTGGCATCAGCCGGTGCCGCAGCAGTTGCCTGAACTGGCTTTACCGGCTGGGGTTTGCCTGCAAGCGCCCCAAGAAGCGTCTGCTCAAGGCGAATGAGTCCAAGCGGGAGGCCTGCGTGGCGGAGTACGCCGCCCGGTGGGAAGAGGCCCAACGGACTGAAGCCAGCATATTCTTTGCTGATGAGGCCCACTTCCGGGCGGACGCGGGAATGGCGGGGCAAGTGGGGTGCTGAAGGGTAAGCCTGCGTTGGTGGACTCCAATAGCCCGCGGTCTGGGGAGAAGGCCAGCTACTATTCAGCGGTGTGCCTGGAGACGGGCCAGGTGGAATGGATGGAACTGGAGGGCAACAGCAACAGCGGGACCTCGGTTGCCTTCCTGACGCAGTTGCCTTCCTGACGCAACTGAAGGAAAAGCATCCAGGGCCGCTGCGGGTCATCTGGGACAATGCGCCAGCCCACCGTGGGGAAGCGGTGCGGGAGTACCTCAGGACGCCTGAGCTGGAGCTGAGGCTGGTGAACCTGCCGGGCTACAGCCCGGACTTCAACGCCGATGAGGCTATCTGGGGCTGGGCGAGAGCGGAGGCCACTGGCAATCTGTGCCTGGGGCAGCAGGGCGGCGGTGCAGGAGAGGGTCGGCAAATTCCTGGCCGGGCTGTCCAGCCGGAAAGACGAGGTGAGACGGCGCTGCCGGACGGTCCTGCAATCAAGGGCCGAAACACTCCCGCGAGACTCCCGCCCCGATTCCCAGCACCCGGCAAATGCACATCCCACCTTGGCTTTGGTTTTAGTGCTCAGTCAACGTTGGTAGGGCATGGGTAAAAGCGATGGAGTTTGGTTCTGGCGTCGTGGGTGCTGAACCGCCAGTTGATGGTGACGCCCGCTGCGTTGCGCTCGGTCTCGTAGGCGGTGATCTGGCGTTGCAGAGCGTCTGCGTCGGGGTTTCTCCCCCTGAGGCAGGCTCGGGTCAACACGCTGAATTCAATCTCAGCCATCCCTTCGGCAAGCTCAGGACAGGATTGAGCCAACTGGCGTGTTTGGGCGTGTGATGGAACTCCAGGCGCTTCACGATGCGTCGAGCCTCAGCCGCAGGGAAGGTCTCGTAAAGGGAGGCCATGCGATGGGTGTTAGGTTGTCCAGCACCACGCGGACCACTGGGGCATTGAGGTAGACCACGTCCACCAGCCACTGCATCTGGTGGGCGAAGTCCTGCATAGTGCGCCGCTCGGTGCTGGCCACGTGGCGCCAACCCGCCAGCGGCTCGCAGGTCAGGAAGAGGTTGCGGGTACCGGCGCGCCGATACTCGTAGTCCTGCCGCCGCGGTCGTCCCGGCTGGGCGGGCAACGGCGCTCTGACCTCGGCCAGCAGTTGGGTGGAGGTCTCGTCAAAGCACACCACCGGTCGTTGGGGGTCGTAGGGTTCGGCATACAAGTCCAGCACGTCCTCCATGGCCGCCACAAACTCCCCGTTCATCCGGGGGATGCACCACTGCTGCTTACGCCAGGGCTTGAGGGTGTTTTTTTGAGCCTGAGCCTTACCGTCTCGTGGGAAAGCGACGCCACCAAGCCCAGTTCCACCACCTGGTCGGCCAGCAACCGCAGGGTCCAGTGGTCATGGCCCTCGTGGGGCGTCGCTGCACGCCAGGGCAATCAGGTGGGCTTCGCCTCGATCGTCCAGCTTGCGATACCGATTGGCTTGAGGATGGTCGTGCAGCACGCCGTCCAACCCTTCCTCGGCATACCGTCGTTTGGTGCGGAACACCGTGCGCGGCGACGTGTCCAGGGCCACCGCCACCTGCGAAGCACTCATCCGTCGTCAGTCTTGAGCAGGATGCGCGCCCGATTGATGACCCGAGCCGAGCACTGGCCGCTGCGGATCAACTGACGAAGTTGGTCCCGATCTTCCAATGACAACCGAACTGCGTGTTTCTCCTGAACCAGGGATGCCACACCATCCGCACGCTGTTTGCCATCAGCGTTACAACCATGGGCCCGTTTTCACCCACCACCACACGCTTCATCTGATCTGCCCTTCAGGTTTGACTGAGTCCTAAACCAAGCCAAGGTGAAATGCGCAGACGCATGGGGTACATTGGTGAAGGAACGAGGTAGCTGGTCTCAGAAATTGCGAGGGGTTGGTGATGGGCGTGAGGGAGGATAGACCGGTCTCTGGAACATGGCAGATGGGAGTCAAGGACTTGCGGCGGCGGATGATTCTGGCTCCCACACCCCGGGAGCGGGAGCGGTGGTACGCCATCGTGCTGCTGGCTCAGGGCTTGACGGCAGCGGCGACGGCGGAGGCGCTGGAGCGGGACCCCCCACACTATCGGGCGTTGGGCGTCGGCCTTCGGTGCGGGAGGGCCTGCGGCCCTGATATTCGAGCAGACCGGTGGTTTCCCCCCCGCCCTTGACCAGACGCAGCAGGAGGAGTTGAAAGGGGCGGTGGAACACCCCCGCTGCGCGGGCAAGCCAACTGGCCAACTGGTATTGAGGGTGGTGCGGCAGTTTGTCTCAGAGCGGTTTGGCATCAGCCGGTGCCGCAGCAGTGCCTGAACTGGCTTTACCGGCTGGGTTTGCCTGCAAGCGCCCCAAGAAGCGTCTGCTTCAAGGCGAATGAGTCCAAGCGGGAGGCCTGCGTGGCGGAGTACGCCGCCCGGTGGGAAGAGGCCCAACGGACTGAAGCCAGCATATTCTTGCTGATGAGGCCCACTTCCGGGCGGACGCGGATTGCGGGCAAGTGGGTGCTGAAGGGTAAGCCTGCGTTGGTGGACTCCAATAGCCCGCGGCCTGGGAGAAGGCCAGCTACTATTCAGCGGTGTGCCTGGAGACGGCCAGGTGGATGGATGGAACTGGAGGCAACAGCACACAGCGGGACCTCGGTTGCCTCCTGACGCAGTTTCCTCCTACTCAACTGAAGGAAAAGCATCCAGGGCCGCTGCGGTCAGCTGGGACAATGCGCCAGCCACCGTGGGGAAGCGGTGCGGGAGTACCTCAGGACGCCTGAGCATGGAGCTGAGGCTGGTGACCTGCCGGGCTACAGCCCAGGACTTCAACGCCGCTGAGCTATCTGGGGCTGGGCGAGAGCGAGGCCAACTGGCATCTGTGCCTGGGCAGCGGCGGCGTGCAGGAGAGGGGCGGCAAATTCCTGGCCGGGCTGTCCAGCCGGAAGACGAGGTGGAGACGGCGCTGCCGACGTGCCTGCAATCAAGGGCCGAACACTCCCGCG
>CASHTH010000097.1:0-13981 GCA_030341885.1 Geodia barretti
TGAGGATCTGCGCCGTCGCTCCAAGGATCCGCCCGACCTCATCCGGCAGATCGACCGCCACAAAGGCCCTAACCTTGCGCCCCGGTGGGGCCTGACCCTTCGGCGACTGCCATAACTCCCTTGACACCGAACCCAACCCCCTCTGACAGATACTATCCCCTGCAGGAGGCCCAAGTCATCCATACCGTCATTACCATGAAGATAGCCGCCCCGCGCCTAACACCGTCATACAGGCGAAGCCGGTATCCAGTCACCACGCCCTTGGATTCCAGCCTACATTGAAACGATAGGGAGCCCATCTTCATCCCCTTACGTGGCCTTCGCAAGGCCATGGTGGTCTCGTGAAGCCTGCCCCGTACTTGATACGGAGACGGGAATCCATCCCCTCCTAACAGTGCCCGGATGGGAGACTGGTAATCGGAAACCTGTAACATCTTCCGGCCCTAGTCACCTGACCGCGTCAAGGAGAACGCCAGATTTGCCGAGCCTGCGACACGATGCAATAATTGATCCTAAAGATTGCGGGGTCACAGACAAGGCTCATGGCTGACGACATCATCGGCATGGACGACATGATGGCAATTTACGAGGTCACCGACCTCTTCGGGATCGACCGCGAGTCGATCAGCGTCCCCCTGGACAAGGAGGGCATGGGGGGAGCGGCGACCCTGGACGACGGCACACTTGAGATCCGCGCGCCTGCCGAGGCTCCGACCCGCGACTGGCTGCCGACCCTCAGCAAGACACTCGAGGGACTCGGTTTCGAAGCGTCGCCCGACGACGAATGGGACTCATAGACGCATGAAGTGGAGCTCGGCCGTTTCCCGGGAACCTACGCTGGAGGATGCCGTCGTCGAGTGCGCCGAGGACGTCTACAGCGACGCCGACCTCGCGATCGTGTTCGTGTCGGCCCACCATGCGGCCGCGCAGGACCGCCTCCCCGACCTGCTGGAGCGCCGTCTCGGCTCTGCGCCGACCGTCGGCTGTTCCGCCGCCGGTGTCATAGGCGCGGGGCGCGAGGTCGAGAACAGCCCCGGCCTGGCCGTCACAACCGCGCTGCTGCCCGGCGCGACGGCGGCCCCATTCCACGTCGAGGACGAGGACCTCCCCGACGGCGACGCGCCGCCCGAGGCCTGGGAAGACCTGGTGGGCGTGCCGAGGTCCTCGGAGCCCGGCTTCATCCTGCTGACCGACCCCTACACCATCTCGGCCGAGCGTCTCGTAGAGGGCCTCGACTACGCCTTCCCGTCCTCTCCGAAGGTCGGGGGTATGGCGAGCGGGGCCTCGGGGCCCGGCAAGAACGCCCTCTACGCTGGCAAGCAGGTCCACTCGTCGGGAGCGGTTGGCATCGCTCTCCACGGCAACATCACCTTCGACACCATCGTTGCACAGGGATGCAGGCCCATCGGCGAGCCCATGCAAGTCACGGCCTGCGACCGCAACATCCTGCAAGAGCTCGACGGGCAGAAGCCCCTCGAAGTCCTGGGAGCAGTATTCCGCGGCCTCAATGAGAGGGACCAGCAACTGGCCCGGAACTCCCTCTTCCTCGGAGTGGTGATGGACCCGCTCAACGAGGACCCCCAGCTTGGCGACTTCCTGATTCGCAATCTCGTGGGAGCCGACCACAAGCAGGGGATACTTGCCGTGTCCGAGCTGCTCCGGGAGGGACAGACAGTCCAGTTCCACCTGAGAGACGCCGAGACGTCGGCCCTCGACCTGGGCTCTATGCTATCCAGGTACGCCGCAGAGACGCCCCTCTACGAGGAGACGGGCGCGCTCCTCTTCTCGTGTCTCGGGCGCGGCTCGCACCTCTACGGCAAACCCGACCACGACACGGACATGTTCAGAGAGAGGGTGAACGGGATGCCGCTCACCGGCTTCTTCTGCAACGGCGAGATCGGCCCAGTCGGCGGCTCGACATTCATCCACGGCTACACCAGCTCCTTCGCCATCCTGCGCCCCGGTCGCCCGGTGAACGCCGGGTGAGGATCAGCAAGAGGTTCTGGTTCGGGCTGGGCCTCGGGGCGGCAGCCCTGGCCCTCTTCTTCGTCACCACCGACTGGGACCGGCTCGTCGACGCCCTCGCCGGGGCAAACTACTGGTACGTCGTCCCCGCCGTCCTTCTCTACCAGGTCTCCCTGCTGTTCCGGACTGCCCGCTGGCAGATGCTGATGCGCCACATGCGGGAGGTCCCGATCCCAAGGCTCTACCCTGTGGTGGTTGTGGGGTACATGGCCAACAACCTACTGCCGCTGCGCCTTGGAGAGCTAGTGCGCAGCTACTACGTCGGCGAGCGGGAGGGCGTAAGCAAGACCGCGGCGCTCGCAACCATCCTCATAGAGCGACTGATGGACGCACTCACCCCTCATAGTGTTCGTAGCCGTGATAGCCGTCTTCGTGCCCCTGAACACGGTGGCCGAGGGTTTCGGCGACAGGTCGAGCGTGCCGTGGCCCCTGCTGGCCGCAGCGGTAAGCGTGCCCTTCGCGGCGGCCTTCACCGCGCTCGTGGCGGTCGCGTACTGGCCGGCGCGTGCCACGCACGTTGCCGAGGCCGCGCTGCGCCTCCTGCCTGAGGCCGCAAGGTCGCGTGCCCGTGGCTTGGTGGAGAAGTTCATTCACGCGCTGGAGGCCCTACGAAGCCCCTCCTCCGTGCTGGTACTTTTGGCCCTATCGGTGCCCGTCTGGCTCTTCGAGGGCGGCCTCTTCTTCGTGGTCGGGTACTCATTCGACCTCCATCTCGCCTACGGCACCGAGGCGGAGATGGCGGCCGCCCTTGTACTCGCCATGGCCCTTGCCAACATAGGCGCAGCCGTGCCGTCCAGCCCCGGCGGCATAGGCTTCTTCGAGCTCATCGCCCGAGAGACGCTGGTGCTCCTGCCCCTCGCCGTGGTCGACCGCTCCGTAGCGGGGGCGTACGCTGCCGTCGTACACGCGATACTCCTCCTGCCCGTAATCGCCCTCGGCCAGGCCATCCTGGTCTCCGACGGCCTCTCTCTCCGCAACCTCTGGCGGCGGCGGGCGGAGCTTGCCCGCCGGGCAGCAGGGGGGCGCGGAATGAGGGTCGGCATAATCGGAGCGGGGCGCGGCCGCTCGCGGCGGCCTACGAGCTCGGCAGCAGGGCCATCATGTCGTCGTGTACGAGCGCGCCCCTTCATGGGGGGCCAGGCCGCTCGACCTTCGACGTGGGCGGAGCGAGGATCGGAGCGAGGCTACCACCACCTGTTCACCAGCGACACCGACATCATAGGGCTCAACGAGGAAATCGGCCTGGGAGACCGCATGACGTGGATCGACTCCAGCGTCGGCACCCTGTACGACGGCCGCATCTACAACTTCGTCACCCCCATGGACCTGCTCCGCTTCAAGCCCTTAAGCCTCGTGGACCGCATCCGTCTGGGCGTGTGCGACGCTCGCCGCTGCAGCGCATCAGGGACTGGCGGAAGCTCGAGTCGGTGACGGCGGTCGAGTGGCTCCGCAAGTGGGCGGGCGAGGGCGCATTCGAGGGCTTCTGGGGGCCGATGCTGCGCGGCAAGTTCGGCGAGAACTACTACAGCGAGATCGGCATGCCGTGGATATGGGGCAAGATCGCCACCCGGTTCGCCTCCCGCGAGAAGGGGCTGGCCCGCGAGAGCCTCGGATACCCCATCGGCAGCTTCGGCGAGTTCTTCGACGTGCTCGCGGAGAAAATCGAGGCCCACGGCAACGCGGTCCACCTGTCCACGCCCGTCACCCGCATAGTGTCGGGGGATGGCCGCCCTGCCCTGCAGTACGAAGGGCCCGACGGAGGGCGTGGGAGGGAGGAGTTCGACGCCGTGATCGCCACGACCCACTCGTACATGTTCACTAGGCTCGCCCCCGACCTCTCCGGCGAGTACAGGGAGCGGCTCGAGAGCACCAAGTACCTCGCGGCGGTCCTGCTAATTCTCGTGCTGGACAGGCCCCTGTCCCACATCTACTGGCTCAACGTCGCCGACCGGTCCATGCCCTTCGTGGGCGTGATAGAGCACACGAACCTGATACCGCCGGAGCACTACGGCGGACAGCACCTGGTCTACCTGTCCAACTACCTCGAACGGAGCGACCGCCTGTACGGCCTGGGCCACAAGGAGCTGCTAGCCGAGTGTGTCCCCCACCTCCGCAAGGTCAACCCCTCCTTCGACGCGTCGTGGGTCGTCAAGAGCTACCACCAGAAGGTCAACGCGGCCCAGCCGGTGATCGGCACCCACTACTCGAAGGTGATGCCCGACCACAGGACGCCGCTGAATGGCGTCTATCTGGCCAACACCACGCAGGTCTACCCCCAGGATCGCGGCACCAACTACAGCGTCCGCATGGGCAAACAGGTCGCCCAGATGGTCATGGCCGACGCCCCCCAGTCACCTCCTCACATTACTTGAAGTGGAGTGGTATGCTAGTGTCACGGTTGCTTTGCATACGGCCTTGCCTCGGGATGACCGCTCAGAGGGCCTGGCTTACCCCTAGCGTCGGGCGGTCCATTGATCCTGGTACCGTGGAGGTTAGTTGAATGATCCAGGTGACCAACGGACATGAGGCTCTTAACGGCTGGCGGACCGAGTCCATGTACAGCTATAGCGAGGCCGCGCACTTAGCGAACGTCTCTACCTCAACGGTCAAGAACTGGCTATTCGGATATACGGTCAAGGGCAGGGATGTTCCACCCCTCTTTCCATCCAGCGATGCTGCCATGGTCTCTTTCCTTCAGATGATAGAAATCATGGTCGCTGGACGGTTCCGTAAGAGCGCATTGGGGGGGAAGAGTGTTCCGTTCCGTGCGGTGCGAGACGCCTATGTCAACGCACGAGAGTCGTGGGGCATCGAGTACCCGTTTGCCCACATGAGATTGGAAGCGCTAGGTGGTCACATTGTTCACTTCTTGAGAGAGGGTAGCTCGATAGCCAGCTATCAATCCCTAGACGCCCCAGAACAATGGACTTTGCCGGGGCTGTTGCGCGAAACGATCGACCAAATCGAGTATGACGACGAGCTCGCATCTCGATGGTTCCCTATAGGTAAGGCCGTGCCTATCGTTGTTGACCCCAAGCTAAGCACGGGTCTGCCGGTAATCAAGGGACGCGGGGTGACAGTGCAAGCAATCCGCAATCGATTCAAGGCCGGCCTTCGCATTGATTTCATTGCTAAAGACTTCGAAATGGAGCCTGACCTCGTAGAGACAGCTCTGCAGTACGGGGAGAGGATCGCCGCTTGATCCTCTTGTGCGACGAGGACGTCGGGACTGGAGTACCGAGAGCCCTCACCGCAATAGGATACGACGCTCGCTCCATAGTAGGCATGTCATGGGGAGGACGCCCCGATGAGTTCTGGCTAACAAGGGCAGGTCGACAGGAGTGGCTTGTACTCAGCTGCAACAAGCGGATGCTTAAGGTTGCGGCAGAAAGGGATACGATCATCCGAGAAAACGTTGGGATTGTCTTCTTGACCAGCGGCGAAGAACATCCACCTACAGTTCTCTTGCGATTATTGAAGAAGTGGGCAGACCTGGAAATGCTCTGAGACACTACCCCAAGACCATTTGCCCGCTTCCTCTTTGCCAACAATCAGTTCTCCGATAGCTTTCGGGACTACAGCTTGTAATTCAAGGTGTGTAGTCCATATAGCCACTGTCAACATTGACTGGCGCTGCGTCCGGCCTTAGAATGGAGGTGAAGCCACCAAAGGAGCTTGACGTGGTCGCCACCAGAGAAAAGCCCAAGCCGCTCACGATCAGCATCAGCCCCGAGGCCGCCGAGCACGTGAGGCACTTCGCCAAGATGTCGGGGAAGACCGACTCTCACCTGCGCGTCGGAGTCAAGGGAGGAGGCTGCTCGGGGCTTACCTACGTGCTCGATCTCGTCGACGAGTTCCCCGAGGACGACAAGATAGTCGAGGAGTACGGCCTGAAGCTCGGCATCGACCGCAAGTCCTACGTTTTCCTCGCCGGCACGATCCTTGAATACTCCGGCGGCCTAAACGGCAAGGGCTTTGTCTTCAACAACCCGAAACGCGAGGACCAGCTGCGGCTGCGGCACCTCTTTCGGGGTCTGACGGGCGGCTCCTGGCAGCCGACGACCATCTCCGGCAGTACGATGCCCTTACGAAGGGCGTCGCCCTCGTAGACCGCCCATTCGGCCGCCTCCGCTGCACTGGCGAGGACGCCCTCGACCTCCTGAACCGCCTCTCGACCAACTCCCTCATGGACCTGCCTGTCGGGTCCGGCGCACACACCGTCCTCACGTCCAACAAGGGCCGGATCGTCGACGTGATATTCGTCCTCAGGCGCCCGACCATCTCCTGCTGCTGACCGGCGGCGGGAACGAGACCAGGGTCGCAGAGTGGATCGACTTCTACACCATCATCGAGGACACCGAGGTCGAGGATGTCACTGCGGCTAGACAGCACGTGTCCCTCATCGGGCCCAGGACGCAGCCGGACTGCTGGCCTCCCTCGCCGGGCCGACACTGCGCCTGCCGGGAATGAATATGCGCCGAGGTCGCCATCGACGGCGTACAGGCAGACCGCGATACGCCGAGACCTGGGCGCCATCCCAGCCTACGACCTCATCGCGTCAGGTTCGGACGCCCCGGCGCTGCGAGAAGCCGTCACGGAAGCCGGGCGCTTCCCTGCCGGGCGCGATGCCGTCGAGCTGGCGCGCATAGAGCAGGGAGTCCCCTGCTTCGGAGCCGAGCTGAGCGAGACTACAACCCCCTCGAAGCCGGATTGCAGCACATGGTCAGCTACACCAAGGGCTGCTACATCGGCCAGGAGGTAATCGCGCGGCTCACGACCTACGACAAGGTGCAGAAGCGCCTGGTACGCCTCGCATGGCCCTCAGACGCCGAGGTCTGACGTCGGGGCGAAGCTCATGCTGGACGGCAGACGGGCCGGCGTCGTCACGTCCGCTATCCGGGACCCGCGCACGGGAACGGCGCTCGGCCTCGGATATGTCAGGAAGGCTCTGTCAGACGCTGGCTCCCGTTTGACGTCGGACGCAGGTACCCACGTGAACGTGACCTGCCAGACCTAGCCTGTGCTGCCGCCGCTCAGGCGGGTCTGGGCCATCTCAATTCGTGCCCGCACCATCCCTACTCTATGAACGGCTCGCCGTAGAACAGGCCGCAGTCGCCCTCGTGCCCAACGATCTCAAAGTTCAGCGTCCTTATCAGGCAGTACCGCGCTATCTCCGTTGCTAGCCATATGGACTCAAGTCTGGCTCAACGTCGGCTCAGGAGTCGGCTCAGGAGTCGGCTCAGGTGTCGGGGTTGGCATAGGTGTTGGCGCGGGTGTGGGGGTTTCTGGAGCCGGGATGCAAAGATACGGCACGTCGCCGCCCGTAATCTCGTCGAGCCAGTCCCGATGCTCGTGCAGCTCAGGCGAAAAGCCCGGCAGGTCGCACGAGCCCGGGTGAACGCCATCAGCCCGTGCGGTCGCTCCCCACAATAGCACCGCCGCGAATGCTTCTAGGGCCAGCACCGCCGCCATGATCTTAAGTACCGCAATGAACTCAGACGTATCCCTGCTCATGTCTTGCCCCCGCGTCGTCGTCTTCTCTCATGTCCAATTCTATCAGAACGGCGTGATGTTAGGGTTGCCGGGGCAGCGGATTCGGCAGGCGGTCCACAAGCATCGTCCCGGGCCTTCGATACGCTCCAATGACGCCTCCAGACAGTCGCTGGGCGCCCGAGTTCGCGGGCCTACCCGGGAGGGCCCAGCGTCGCCCCGCCGTCGACGACGACGACCTGCCCGCGGATCATCGAGGCGTCGTCGGTACACAGGAACGCGACCACGCGGGCGATGTCCGCCGACGTCACCAACCTGCCTGCTGGACTCCGCCGGCCTGACTCCAGCATCTCGTCGCGGTTGGGGAAATGCGCCAGCGCGTCGGTCTCCACATACCCCCCCGAAACCGCATTGACCACGATACCCCTGGGCGCAAGCTCGACAGCCATATAGCGCGTGACCGCCTCCAGAGCGGCCTTGGACGTGCCCACAGAGAAGTAGTACGGCAGCACCGTGCGTGAGCCCTCGCTCGTGATGTTGACGATATGGCCGCCACCCTCCATGAGCTTCACCGCCTCCTTGGCGCACAGCCACGGAGCCTTGGCGTTGACGGCCATAGTCCAGTCCCAGTGCTTCTCCTCCAGCTCCTCCAGCGTGCGCTGAACGCCCGACGCGGCGTTGTTGACCAGGATGTCGAGCCGCCCGAACGACTCCGTGACCCGCGTGAACAGCTCGCCAATCTTCTCCGGGTCGCCCAGGTGTGCCCTCACACGAAGGCATTCGACGCCCAGGGCGCGTATCTCCTGCTCCGTCGCCGCGGCGGCCTCGTGGCTGCGGAAATAGTTGAAGGCGATGTCCGCGCCCCGGCCCGCCAGCTCCAGCGCCACCGCCTTCCCTATGCCCCGGGAACCGCCCGTGACCAGCGCAACCTTACCCGACAGCGGCCCCGACTCCTCGGCTGTGGACATACCGGATCTGCCAGCTAGACGGCCATGCCGCCGTCGACGCAGATCACCTGCCCGGTGATGTATTTCGCCCTCTCCTGCGCGAGAAAGGCCACCATGTGTGCAATGTCGTCGGCGTCCCCGAAGTGGCCCTGCGGTATTACGCTGAGCCAGTGGTCGCGCTGCTGATCGGTCAGCACAGCCGTCGTCTCCGTCTCCACGTAGCCCGGATTGATGATGTTGACCGTGATGCTCCTCGTCGCCACCTCTTTCGACAGCGCCTTCGTGAAGCCGATCATGGCCGCCTTGGATGCCGTGTAATTCGTCTGTCCAGGATTTCCGCGCTCCCCCACCACCGAGCCGATGTTGATGATGCGCCCCCATCGGCTCCGCACCATGTTCCGCAGCACCGCCCGCGTGCAGTAGAACGTGCCGTGAAGGTTGATGTCTATAACCCTGTGCCACGCCTCGTCGGACATCCGCATCAGCAGCTGGTCACTGATGATGCCCGCATTGTTGACCAGGATGCCGGCCGGGCCGTACGTCTCCTCCACCTCTACCACCATCGCCTTCACCTCGTCGACCTTCGAGACGTCGGCCCTGACCGAGAAGGCTTCGCCTCCCATGCCCTCGATGGCCGCCACGACCTCCGCCGCGGCGTCCTGGGAAGAGTTGTAGTTCACGGCCACCCGGGCTCCCAGCTCGGCAAGTCTGATGGCTATGGCGCGTCCCAGCCCCTTCGATGCGCCGGTTACCAGCGCCGTCTTTCCCTCGGTACTTCGATCGTCCATTCGCCCTCTTTCAAGCGCTCTCAGGCGCGGCTTCTCGTATTTTTTGTAGCTGTGCGGCCTGCGTGCCGGCAAGGTCCCCCTCGAAGGACCGGCGCGCGGTGCCGATGGCGCGGCGGACGGCGTCTGCCTTGCCGCGCCCGTGCCCGACTACGCTTATGCCCCTCACTCCAAGCAACGGCCCTCCCCCGTGTACTTCTACGAGGTTGTTGACCTCGTATATCTCCCGAGCCAGCTCATCCACCTGGTCGTCCGGCAGCCTGCCCTTGAGGCGCTCCGCGACCAGCTCTGCGATGCCTGCGCCGAGTCCTTCGGTCAGCTTCATGACGATGTTCCCAACGAAGCCGTCCGCGACCGCGACGTCGGTCTTGCCCATCGGCAGCTCGTTCGCCTCTATGTTGCCTATGAAATTCGGCAGCGTTCGCTCGAATAGCTCAGACGCTTCCCGGACCTGGCGGTTGCCCTTGCCCACCTCTCCGCCAACGCTGAGCAGGGCGACCCGCGGGACCTCGATGTCCCAGAAGAGGCTGGCGAAGACGCTTCCAAGCACCGCGAAATTCAAGAGCTGTGCTGGACGGCAGTCCAGGTTGGTGCCCACGTCTATCACTGCCGTCCGCGGAGCAAGCCCGATGACAGGCCCGCCCAGCGCCGGCCTGTCGATGCCCTCCAGCAGTCCCAGGATGACCGCCGCCGCCGCCATCGCCGCGCCCGTGGACCCCATCGTTACGCAGCCGTCGGCCATGCCCTTCTTCACCAGGCCCGTCGCCACGAGGATGGACGCCCTGGGCTTGCGCCGAAGCGCCAGCGCCGCCTGCTCGCCCTCCTCTATCACGCCATCCGACGGCACCACCATTATGGGAAGTCCCCCCGCGTCGTGGCGGGACAACTCCGCGCCGACGACCTCCGGGTCGCCGACGAGCCCCACCTGCAGGCCGCCCTCGCGGACTGCGGCCACGACCCCCGCGACCACCTCTCCGGGTGCGTAGTCCCCTCCCATCGCGTCGACCGCGATCCTCACTGGACCGGCCGTCATGACTCCCACCTCACTGTGACCCTAGCCTCGCCGCTGATCGCCTCTTCTCCAGTCTGTCTTCGCACACCCACTGTACACACAACCTCCCGATCAGGATCGGCGTCCCTCACATCCTTGACCTCGCCGAAGGCCGTGGCGGTGTCGCCTGGGAACACGGGGGCTTTGAATCGCAGCTTCATACTGCCGGACGCGTGCCAGTCGAGCCCGAAGCTCGACGTCATCATCTCCGAGATCGATGCCGCAACCAGCATCCCGTGGGCGATCGTCCGACCGAACCGGGTCCCTGCGGCAAAATCGTGGTCCAGGTGTATCGGATTGGAGTCCCCGGAGGCGTTCGCATAGTCGTCCACCCGCTCCTGGGTGATGGCCTTCTCGACCGAACGCAGGGCTGTGCCGGCTTCCCACATCACCCGGCCTCGCCCGGCATGATTAGGGTCGTAGTCCCGGACATCACCTCTCCCTCTTCCTTGCCCACGACCGACAGGGCGATGTCCACGAAACGCGAACCGCGCCGGACCGAGTTGCGCGTTACCGTCGCCCGGCACACCAGGCTTGCGTCCACGTCCACGGGGCCCGAGAACCGGAGCTCCTGCCCGGCATGAAGGGCCCCACTCGGGATGCCCAGGTCATCCAGCACGCCCCGCAGTCCCAGCGCGGCAACCGCCATCGGAGGAGCCTTCGCCTCCCCCGGGCCGCCGGGCCTAGCGGTAGCGTCGTCCACCGCGCCGACGTACTTCGTCACGGTATCGGCGTCGACGCGGATCAACCTGTGCGAGACCTCCTGGCCTACCGCCAGGGTCGAGTAGTCAATCATGGCATTTGGGCTACCTGGAACCGCAAGATTATACGGCGGCCCCCCCAATCCAATCAAACGAAGTGTCAAATCCAAACCCGCCGACACTGCTACTCAGACCCTAGGTCACGCCCTCCATTCAAATGCCTCTACAGATTAGTGGTGATACCTATCTCTGTTGACATCTACATATTGGATTGGGATAATGATTCTGGATTCTTGTCCGCACATCATTCGAATCGACAGGAGGACAGGTATGGCACCAGTCAAGGCAGGCAAGTATGAGTACCGGCCGGAATCTCTCGTTGAACTACGCCAACTGCTGGAGCTAAAGCAGGCGAAGATGGCAGGCCTGCTCGAAATCTCAGCCAATACCCTTTCCCGCTGGGAAACAGGAGCGACGACTCCAGACGCTGAGTCACTAGCAGCAATCCATTCGATTGCCATGGAGCGAGGCATTACTCCTGAATTCTTCCAGCGGAGGCGGCCAGCACCCAAACCATCAAGGGGGAGGTCTCGACTGCTAGTGATCTGGGACTTCCAGAGCATGAGTACTCAGCCCAACAGAGTACAGGATTTCGTCACTTGGATCCGAAGTGCACTGGATGCCCGACTTGCGCCTCCCTCCTACCAGTGGTTCAAGGCATTCGCATGGAAGAACCAGGCCGCCGCAACGGATGAACTCTTAACCCTCGGATGGCGTATTTGGGAGGACGATGAGGACTTGGGCGACGAAATCACAGCTCAAGCCAAGAGTGACTGTGGTCAGGAACCCCAAGATTCTGTTCTAGTCCTGATCACCAAGGATGGGAAGTATGAGAACTTGGTTGCGGATCTACATGGCCAAGGGGTGCTAGTGTATCTAATCACACCTAGCCAGTCGTACAGTAAAGGCCTAGTTGACGCCGTTGGGCAGCAGAAGTGGATTCAATTCCCCCAACACCTTGGTCCGCTGACGTTTGCGATAGGTCCGGCCAATTTGGATCAGGCACGCTGGTGAAGCGAAATTGCACGCCACGGGGAGTAGCCCATCAATTCCCACTACCCCCTTCCGCCGTCTGGTCCGTCAGATCTCCGACACGCCCCCGCGCTGCATCTCCGCCTCGTCCAGCAGGCGCGACAGCACGACCATAGACGCCTCCTCGTCGAAGTCGAGGCTCGCTATCGACATCGCGCGGAACAGCACGCCGGTGGAAACCCTGGCGCGCACCGTCTCACCCAGCGCCGGGATCCTGACGCCCAGCGCGCCTTGGCCATGTACGCCCCGGCGGCCATCCCCTGGCGCGTCAGGCGGCACTCCACGAGCAGTCCGTCCCTGTAGACGAGCTTCAGCCCCTCGCTGTCCTGCGAGAGCTCCAGTACCAAGTGTGCCCGGGGCGCGTCCAGAAGCTCCTCGGCGTACTCGGTGACCACCGCGTGCGCGTCAGGAGGCTCTCGATTGACCTCGCCGCCCTTCGACAATTTCACTCTCCTCAGTTCCCGTCGTTGCCTGGAATCAGCAGGTCTATGCCCGGGAAAGCACCCACGAGCGAGAACCAGAAGCTCGTGCGGGACGGAACCGCTTCCAACCGTATCCCTTCCAACTGTCCCGAGATCGCCAGTCCCGTGTCGTCCCAGCGGCTTCCGGTCTCATTATCCACCATAACCCCATCGATGGGCCTGAACTTCAGCGTCGTTCCGGCCACATCGCTGAGGAAGGCCCGGGCTCCAGGGCTCGTGCTCTCACGGACGAGTATCACGATGTTCCTGCCGCCGACCGTGTCGTTCACCAGCCACTGCCTCCCCGGCACCAGGAAGTACGCCTTGCGGCTGCCCCCTGCCTCGACCGCAAGCACCTTGTCCGACGCTCCTGGAGCCGCACGTCCATCTTCTCGGCGCTGACCGGGAACGGCGGCCCCACCGTGTCCAGCCGCTCCGGGTAACTCTCGAAGCGGTCCACATCATACCGGCTGCCCCCGCTCGGAATGAGGCCGAGGTCCCTGCTCAGCACCAGCGTGTCCGGGTGCAGACGCCTTCCACTCCCCCCAAGAGATCTGATCGACGGCAGCGGCTCCAGCCGCCTCCCGTCAGCTCGCCCACTATCGCCTCGCCCGCGACCTGGAACCAGTACGAGCCCGTCTGGTGATCGTACATCACCATGTCGGACTCGTAGAGGGCGCTCGTGTTGCCGAACACCAGCACACGGTCGTCCAGCCTCCGGTCGTACACCACCGCGCTCGCGCACAGCGGGCAGTACGACACCAGGATCGGTACGCCGTCGACCAGGTCATGGACGATCTCGTGGTAGTTGATCCTTTTCAGCTCACGCGTTACGTACGCGTACGGCCTCGCTCCCCGCGCGGCATAGCCGCTCATGCGAAGTCGCTCGCCGTCCGAGAGCCACTCGCCCCCTCCCTCGTCTCTCGTACAAACCGGCTCGTAGATCAGCGCTTGACTCGCTGTCACCTCAGCACCGTTCTCGTACCGCTCACGTGCACTGGCCGCCTCCGACGAGGGAAGCTAATCGCTCGCCCTGGAAGGTGTCGAACACCACGTCGCTCAGCTCCACGCTGGCGATGTCCCGGTCGACCGGCGCGCGTGCCGCACCTCTCGCGTATACGGCGAGCGCCCGGCAGTGCAGTGCGGGCTGCTGGCGCGTCGCGTCGGAGGTTCGCGCAGGGGGCAGAGCCTGCAAGGTGCGCATTCGGCTCACGCTCGCGACTTCGCGGCCCGGCGTCCGAAGCTAGAGGTCGTCCGTGCCGCCTGCACCCGACTGCGACGACCAGTAGGACCTGCGCGCGACAGACTATATGCCCACGCAGAACGCGCCGTGGACTGACGGTGCACAGCGGCTCGTCGGCCAAAGGCCGCGCATCTACTAACGCGAACAGATGCCCTAGGTATCTCTCGTGAAGCCAGAACACGGCCG
>CASHTH010000098.1:0-58913 GCA_030341885.1 Geodia barretti
CCCCCTCCAACCTGAGGACCATTCTCCTTCATCTTCTCTCTGCTCTGCCTTTTGGAGGGATATCATCAGTGCGACGAGCATCGCCTGGTGTGGGCTGAAGTGTGTGGATCATAGGCAGCGTGAGTGCCGCCCAGGATAAAAAACTTTACCCTGAGTGGGACACTACAGTGGAACCTCCGAATAATGGACACACATTTGGGACCAGGCATTTGGCTGTCCTCTCTTTGGAGGTTAGAAAAGTGAATGTTTGGAACCTTAACTTTAAAGTCCTTTACTTTAAGTGTGCTTATTGAGAGGTTATTTTCATTGTGTCCTTTGTCTTTATTCTTCATCGGAGGTTCTGGAACCATAAAACCCGCCCCACTGAACTACACCAGTGTGACTCTGCACGCAGGGCTGGACACAAGGCAAATCCAACCGTATGTTGTTGGGTAGCAAGGCGAAAGGCAGGAAACGACACCCAGGACAACCCAAGGGAAAAGAAGAGCTGCCCCGGGTGGGATTCGAACCCACGACACTCTAGTGAGCGCTCTACCAGCTGAGCTATATACCAGCTGAGCTAATTACCAGCAGGTAGGGGTAAAAATCTTCAACACTGAGACAAAGGCAAACCTCAAAATGGGAGTGTAACGCCGTCCGAAGACAATGGAATCAACTGGGTGGAGATGGCGCTCATCTGCCACAGACACCCGACTTGTATCAAATGTACCTTTATCTATTATTGAGTGTGACACTATATATTGCCTCTTTCACAACTGGACCAGATACAAAGGGATCACACAATAGATATGGGATAGTGAGTATTATTATGACTAGCTGTGAAATACCATGGCGAAACTAATTCAATTTGCCTGGTGCACGAATTCTTTGACCCGGAGTCACTGGAAAGTAACAGGAAATCCTTACTGAATTATCGGGTGGGACAACAGTGCTGTACCCGTCATTAGCTATCCTCATTAAAAACCACAGACTATGTATTACTCATGCACCATGCTTCAGCTATCACATTTCCTCCTTTTGTGTTATAATGAGTGTTACTATCTCTCTATTCACAGATGAAATGCACGCATAGAGAGAGAGAGAGAGAGAGAGAGAGAGAGAGAGAGAGAGAGAGAGAGATGGGATGGTCACTGGATGATTACGTAACTCTGAAACACCTGTAGTGAAACAAATACATCCAGCCGCTAATGGCTCACAAATCGATTTGTCAAGAGTCACTGAAAAGTGACAGGAGATCCCCTAAACCTTAATACATTCAAAACCACATTAGACAATTACGGTATATACGGTACATACATGTGTGGATACGAATCACAGATTTGTTCCCATGTTAAGTAAGACATCACGTTTTAGTTTTTTTACGTGTTGTCGTACGTGTGCTAATGTATAACACTGACCAAGCTGGAGAGACGTCTGTTTCTGGGTGTGGCTCGTTTGGATTGGGAGGAGCTGGTGGGGGAGACGTGCGTACCAGTCATCCCCCCCAACTGGTAGATCTCCGCCTCACTTGCATCCTCCAGTGACGCAAGAGTGCGGATCTCCTGCGTGATCTATACATACAGAGACAACACATTCACTCAAACGAGTGTTGCTGTTTTTACAGTATATACAGTGGAACCCTTCCACCAGGTGCACCAGAAGAAATTTTCATTCAGGGAAGATTGAAAAAGCTGCTCTCCTAAAGGTAAGAGATTTCAGGGGTGTCTTTAGAGAGGTGTTCATCTGAATACTTATTCATTTTTGACACTTAATCATGCCCTTGAATTATCATGGTGCACATCATATATCGTGAAAGTTACGGCCAACTGCATATATGTATAACTAAAATACCTATACTCTGTAAGGCAATGCATATATATACAGTAGTGTTTACATGATTCTATCACTTCGCTCGTCAAAATGTGCTGCATTTGTTCTAGTAAAACGTTGAAGTTTATTTACTTCATTCTTATAACATTGTAGTTTCCTTACTTTGTTCGTAGTATAACATTGTACTCTACTTACTTCATTCATATAACATTAGAGTTTACTTATAACGTTGGAGTTAGTTTTCTTACTCGTTCATACAATGTTGGAAGTTTCCTTTATTTACATTGGAGGTTACACTGTAGTATAATGTTGGAGTTTCCTTACGTACTTCGTTCAGAGTGTCCACAAGTCTCCTGAACTCCACGAGATTGTCCTCCAGGGCCGAGAGGAGGAGGAAATATTTCTCCAGACAGCGAGTGTCCAGAGAGAGTTGAGGCACCTGCAGAGGTGTCTGCTGGCGGGCCAGTCTCATGAGGGCCTGGTGAGCATCGACTGTCCTTATCTTCTCAGAGTCTGCAGACTTTTGGTGTTTCTGGTCTCCTCCCTTCTGCTCTGCAATGGCCCATTCCTGTGTGGAGGGGAGGGGGAGGGAGGGGGAGGGAGGGGAGGGAGGGAGAGGGAGGGAGAGGGAGAGGGAGGGTGAGGGAGGGGTGAGGGAGGGCGGAGGAAAGGGAGAAGGGGATGAAAAGGAGCAAGGAGTGAGAGAGAGAGGAAGAGAGGTACGTAAGAGAGGGAGAAAAAGGGAATAAACCAGAGAGAGAAAGAAGAAAGCAGGTAGAGAGGGTGTAATTGGCTGCCTCTATAGTAGTCTAAATGTGGAAATCTGCCATATTGTATTATTATCTGCCAAAGGAATGTCTGAAGATAAGGGTAAATTGGCGTAAAAGAGAGACAAAGTCCTCAATGACAACTGAACTGGAGAGGAACTCACCAGGTTAGTGACCACCACTGCCACTACAAGGTTTGCAAACACAAAGGCTCCAATTGTGATGAAGATCACAAGGTACACAGCCCCAACTTCAAAGTAGCCACATTGCTGTGAGGTATAAGTGGGGAGAGAAACAAGTTGCCTTAGACTTTGCCCTGCACTACAGGGGTAGATAAAACTACAAATTCATCCTATTATGGCCTGGCATGTCTGGGTCCTGCTTGTAAACTTTTGGCCCCTAGTGCTTTTTATTGTGTAGTGCAAGTGGTGTGGTGACGTAAATGAGATTAATGACCCAACCACTCGATGAAACACCCTGTTTAGTCCGCCATATGTTTCCTTCAGCAAAACCGGTCCTTTTGGCTGAATTAGCTAACGGCAGTGCAGCTCCTGTGCCAAGAGCTTCATTCAAAATACGTGTGCAGCTACCATTGGATATGCAGAGGGCTGTGTGTCTGGCAGAGTAATGCAATTAATTAGACCCCTGAACTTGTAGCTCTTCAGTGATGCCCATCCAGCCATCCTGAGTCACACAGACAAAGAGAGAGAACATGCCTGCAGGGCAAAATAGTTCACCCAATGATAATTATTGGCAACTGGTGCCCGGAGCGCTTACTTTTGCCAAGTGTCCCAAAGTGCCTTGGGCAGCTGTCACCGAATAGCGAGAGGCCAATGATGGAGAATATGAACATTATAATCAGCAGTAGAGCGACAATATTTGCCATATCTGTAAGGCAAGGGAGGGGCGATGTTGTAAGTGGTCCGTTGGGCTTGGGACTTTGCATGTTTGTACACTGTGGGTTTGCTGCACTAACACTCCACTCTATGATACGGTATCCTCTGTACGTGCAGCTACGATGATGTATGTATGCAAACACCATGGGGCCAACTGAGGTAATACAAGGAGAAAGAAGCTCATTCCGACTGGCTTTGAGCTCTCAACAGTGCACCATCTGCCGGATACCCTCATTAACTAAGGCAGGCTACAGGACTACATTATGGCTAGGGGTACAAACAACATTGTATCAGTGCTCGTAGTTGATTGCGCGGCCGGCGGCCAATTAAGTCCGGGCATGCCCACGTGCACTTAATTGCGTATATAGTTAAACACGCGCACTATATACGCGTTGCGTATAGTAAGCGCGCGCAACACAGGAAGTTTACACAGTCACTTAGGCAGAGAGGAGGGACTGTAATAGCATCTGTGAACTTTCTACACAGACTGTTGCTTAGCCTCTATCTACCAGGACAACAACTTGTTAGGATGTCCGGCCAAATATACCAATGGTCTGACACTTTCTCAGAACAAACCCAAAACCTTATCGCATGCACTGTAACATGCTGATACCTTTGAAAGCCTGAAAACCCAAAACCCTCTAACTGTAAATAGCATGCAAAAAACATATACATTGACTTGCATGAGACTGTATATCATTGACATTGACCTTTTAAGAAGCCCAACACAGTGGTAGTATAAAACACATGACTTGCATAGCTGTATATAGCATTGACCTTTTAAAGCCCACACATGGTAGTACATATGTTTACTAAAGTACTACATCTGTACCCACCAAAGTGCAAAGGCAGTAATTCGCCCTCAAATTACAATGCAATTTATATACGTACCCACCCAAGGGAGGCAATAAGCTACTTTAGCAAAAGAAATGGGCTAGATGTCCCAACTGGCAACAAGCTACATAATACCCACCAATAAGCGAAAGCAAATACCCAGTGGTGATATAAGCTACATACCAACCAATTATGCTACATACACCCACTGAAGCTATACAGAGGCAGTACATACGTGCCCACCAGGGATGGAGTGTATGACGGTGTGGACCACTATCTGCAGTCCGTGGAGGGCACTGATGCTCTTGAGGCTGCGGAGAGCACGCAGTACTCGGAGGATCCGCAGCACTCCCGATCCACTGAGGAATGTCAGACCTACGGACACACACACACACGCACACGCACGCACGCACACACACACACACACACGCAGGAGAGAGATCCACTGATAGCCTGGGAAAGTTGGATTTTTTAATTTGTAGTCGAGTATCGTGCTGCGCCATTGCCGAGGGTTTTGTAGTCTAGCTGTCCAGCTCCAAACTAAACTCGAACCAAAACTGCAACCATTACCATTGAGGTTCCAGCAAAACGGTATAATATGCACCGAATTACTTGTTTCAATAGCAAAACTATAGTAGCCACAAGAGCACGTGAACAACAAATATCCCCCAACATATCCAAACATCCACCAAAAAAAGCGCACACCCTCTTGGATTCAAACTCCTCAATGTATAGCCTTTAGACATATATACAGCACAGTGTGCTTTTATAGCCACACAAGTACACAAACTGCTAAAACATTGGCACGCCTGTTAATCTCCAGCACAGTTCCATTCTCTCTGGCAGTAAAAAAGAGAGAGGGAACAGCAGGCAAACAATGACACTGCTGCACCCTTTGAGGCGTGCGTTACAGCACCATTTGTACCGTCTTTTGTCTCACATGCATACACCACTTAGGGTTTTCACACATTGGCAAATTAGTCCTGAATGATTCAATAGGGCAGCCAGTCTAACCTTATCCCATACGCTGCCCCGGCCAACAAGCCAGCTTGTCCATCCCCATTCTTGGACAGGAAGCGCAGTGCACTGCTAAGGCTATGTCACATTAGGAGCTCATTCATTCCACAGTCCAGAGAAAGGCAGCCCAAATGGCAGCTATACAGGCTGGGCCACAACATGTGTGCCCACAGGGTAAATGGCATCGGCGACAAAGTGGTTACCCGTTCAACCTTTGCGGTGGCCCACAGTGGGTTGACTCTATTGCCAGTGTAGTAAATGAAGCCCCGCTGTGAACAGAACACTCACTTATTAACATTTTGACTGTCCTGGTGTCTGAATGCAGTCAAAACAACAGGCCAATATGCATGGCATAACTTTGCAAAAGTCTCTTGCAACATTATATGACTGTCCATGCAACATGACGACCAACACTTTTATTTGCATTTGTGTGGCCCATCATTCCCATATACCAGAGTTGCACGAAGCTAAAGGTAAGGGAGACTTTTTCTCACACAGATAAGATGGCCAGTCACTGCTCAAATCGCAAATGACACCTTATGATGTAGCTGAAGTCTCCTATATACTGTATTCCATGAAACGAATGAAAGATGCCCAGTTCTCAAGGGCTGGGCATCTACATCGAATACAGGTTTGTCAGTTGATGAGAGAATAAAGAGTTTTGGTGCTTGATTTTTGGATATCTTGTGGCTAGTGTGCTACTATAACATAATGCTACCTTCTCCTCCTTATCTCAACTCACTAGGTCCAAGGATGGAAGCAGCGACGATGACAAAGTCGAAAACATTCCAACTGGTCGTCCAAAACCCAAGGAAATCGTTGTACCACTTAACCAGAATCTCCAGTACAAATACAGTCAGAAACAGCTTGTCCAGAGCCACAAACACTGCTCCATAGTTATCCTCCTGTGTATACACATGGCTATCGTTGTATCCACACACTTCGTTATACAGTGGAACCCCTCCAATCTCGACACCACTGGGACATAATGTCCGTAATAGCGAGATGTCCTTTAATCAGGGGTTAAATCGCACAAGAACTATTCTTGGGGAAAGAAAACTGTACTATATTAACTCGTTCCCCTTAATTAGTTGGGTCGTTCCCGCTCGCCAAAAATGCACTGCATTCAATTGGTTGTAGTTACATTTGAGGATTTCCTTATGTAAATCCCATGTTCATTACCGATGTACTGTTGTACAAACAGAGTAAATACAGGAAGTTGGGTACAAGAATTGCATTCCAATGGTGATTTGTTACCTGATTATAATATTATATTGCCATAGCAAGGGAAGGTTGTGTACGTATTTGGGGGGGACACCCTTTATATACAACTTACTTACTAGGTATCGATCTGTCTGTATTCCAATGACAAGGCAGTTGAGTAATATAACAAGCAGCATGGCAAGTCTGCAGATATATCATGTGGTAGCGAGGTAGAAAGGCAAGGCAAAGCAAACAAGTCAACTTCACCCAGGACATTTCTTTCTTTCAAAAGAAGAAGAGTTGCCCTGGGTGGGATTCGAACCCACGACACTCTGAGCTGGTATAGGGGTTCGAATCACAATACAACTCAAAGGCAAACTTCAAACCACTGTGCTATGGAACAATATTACTCGGTGTGTAGGAGCAGACCGGGGGGATTAAACCACCAAAGACACCCAACTCCATAAACATGAAACAGTTAATAACATGTTACAAAACACAGTGCCAATAATCTATGATGTGAGGGGGGGGGGACTTGTACACATGGGGAAACAGCACGTAACAAGAACATTAGTGGGCACTTGAACCAAAGGAGGCATACAGTTACCGAGCAAGTGTTGTGGAGTCTACTGTATTGGGTTAGAGGCACATTGAAAACGTATATATCCAGATTCCTGTAATGTAATGCAAATCCAGAAATGTTGGCGCGCCATTAATTTTGGCGAATTTGGCGAAGATAATAAAAAGGACGCTAACAGGAAAACCTGTATGTGTGATTAACTTTCAAAGCGCCAAAATGAATGGACGCCAAAAAGTGACCTATTGGTGAAACCGCTAAAACTAATGGACGCCAACATTTCTGGATTTAGAGTATTCTGATATCTGCAAAGTTAGCAGGGAGCTAACCTGAATGCAAGGCTGTCCACAAACCAACCGACAAAGACACGTTGTACCCTCCCCTCTGTTGTCCGTTCATCTTCGTCCACAATGTCAGTGAAACTTAGGGCGTTTTCTTCATCAGTGGACTGGCAAGCAAGGATTGCGTCACACACACACACTGCATACGCCACATTCAGTTTGCCTCCCTTGCCACAGATTATAATGGCCTACTGGTCCGTAGGCTATTGTACTAATGCACGCAATCTTCAGCAGGGATTTCGTCACCCACACTGCATAAAGTTACGTACATACGTAATCATACACCACTCTCAAATGCAACCCTTCCCATCAAAGACTTCTCTCGACACACACATTGAATAGTTAATCACACACGGCATGCATTCAGTTGAGGCTGCCTGCATTAGTGTTTTGAGGGATGGACCAGCAAATGGGCAAACACAGCGGCTGAAATACGGCACTGTTTCTCGCATTCACAGGGACATTAGGTCGACACCTTCACCTTGTAGTATGCAGTAACAGAGCCCCTTGACCTGAATGGCGCCACACTTAACACGCATGCACACGCACACACTGAATAAATACCGCATAAAGTACTGAGAGGAGCCCCTATTGTGTATACACACACAAATTGGCAGAATGGTATATACCAAATGTGTAACGCCAGATGGCTCATTCACAATTGTCCAGGATTAGGTAGAGTTAATGTTAATGTCACGGGGTTTTTTGGCCAAAAGGAAAGGAGAGCTGGCTATGTTCATCGCTCCCGGCCATGGACTGAATGGCTAACTCTGGGAATTGCTCCGATAGACTTTCTCAAAAACAGCAGCATTCACTTCAGGAATTCAATTATGCATTTAATTAATATTTCATGGGGTTATTTGGCTTATTACCAACAGTGCCTACTTCAGCTAACCTGCTAAACCAGCACACAATCTTGGCAGCCCCGACTGTTCACACAAACCGCTAAGCCTTGCTATATGGCAAGGGAACAATGCTTATTTGCGTTGTCAGAGTTTTTAATGGAATTAATTTCTCATCCCTCTGCCCCTCATCTTCTACTTCTTTGACAGGTAGTACTCGGAAAATGTCAAATATGCAACAGACTTGCACGAGTCTTACTTCTTGTTTGCAACCAACTCCCAATGTAAGGCGTCTTCTTGCCTAACAACGCTCAAAATCACAGTCAAATCCCGCAGTGTCAGCGCCTCGTGACCCAAACTTGACCCGCTTCGACAAAGTCGCAACATTGCAGAGATGCCAAAGAGATTCTTTCATTAATTAAGACCTCACAGTTTTAGCTAAACCTCATTACCTGATGGGCTTCAGTCTTGAAAATAACATTGTCCCTGCACACAGTGCACATATTATTAGCACAATACATTATGTATGTATGCATACAGTATAATTATACAATTCTGTCAGCACACTGCTCCAGTGTTGGAGCTAGGGCCACCAGCTGCACCGGAGGTGTATTGACAGTGAATTGTAGCTATGTGCGCCTACACCAGCCTCTGGTGACGCAAACAAACAATTACACCTTGCAAGCCAGTTCTGTATATACGCGGACAAAGTAAGTATATACTGTCTGCTTGAAAAGCGGGGGAAATGTCCAGGAATGCTCGTACACAGCTAATCATACCGCAAGCATCCACTTACGTTCTACGGTTTTGATAGAGACTAACATCACCCGCCACATGCAACACGCCTGGACTACTTTGTGTGCACACCGCAGTCTAATGCAGCTGTCAGTCCCTACCCGCGGTGTTGGGATCGATTGGCGGAAACCGAGGTTTTGTAGACGTCTTCTCCGCCATTTCCATATCCTCCTGAAGCTTGGGCTGGAGCCACCCTTCTTTTCACCCATTTTTTCATTTTTGCTTGTCAGAGATCAGGACGATCGATCGAGCGCGAAACAGCGAGTGCGCATGCGTAAGCGGTGAGTAAACATACTTCCGTTTCGGACGCCGCTTATAAATCCGTTTGCATAATGATGCTTGTCAGATAAATCTTCTGCAGATAGCGGCCGGGACAGAGACGTATAGCATCACATCATTGTGCACAGGTGAGCATTAGTGTGCAGTCCGTAGAGGTACAAATGAGCACGCAGACCGAGCGGGAGGACTAGCCCATCGCATGTGCGACCATGCGTGTGTTTTCGCTCGTTAACAATACACACCTAGGCGTGTACGCGTGATTGAGACATCGATTCCCTTTTGCAGGAGATCACAGGACGCAATGGAAACTGAGAGACACGCTGTTGTCAGGCAAAACAAACAACACACAGCCTCACACTGCAGAAAACAAAGACACCAATCATCTCCTTCCCTCCCCTCCAACTCTCCATTCTCCACCTTCTCCCTCCTGGTTCTCCTGGTTCTCCTGGCTCTGCTGCAGGTCTCCAGCTGCACTCTCCCCTCTAGATGCTACCAGAGCCCTCCGGACCCCTCCAGTTGCTCCGGCCCCTTTCGTCCAGGCTTCTACTACAACGCCACGTCTAGGGGTGTTACAGTTGGCCCAACTGGGGCTGCCCAGGCAATCAGTTGTTCAACTCTTTGCTCGAGTGCAATAACACTTGCAACTGTAAGTATTATGATAGGAAATCAGCTTTCTGCATTCATTTTGATCTATGGTAAAGACACAGTGGTAGAAATATTTTATGTCAAATTTAGCCTGCATGTGGTTTGTATAATTCGTGGTTGGTGGTAGTAGTTAATTTGTTGGAAACCCTCTAATGTAAAAACAACATCATTATGTGAGTGTTTAATTACCTGCAAGAATGTCCTTGGGGAAAGAAACTATTGCAAGGGCGTCTGTCTATACTCTTTAGCGAGGGATTCGGACTGTAGGCAGACGAGGTTTAATTGCCGTGGGAGGTGCAGGGCATGTAATGGTGATAGTGGGACGGACAGTGCCTTTACACAATCACTTTATACCACATGCTGTAGTGTTGTTAGCTACAAATTGTTCTTGGCCCTGTGAAGTGTCAAACTGTGTTTGTGTGCCACTGACCAGCTGGGGATCTCAGACAATTTCTGCTAAATTTCAAATTCCTCGGTTAAAATTCCCGAATGAACAAAGGAAAAAATTTGAGACATTGGCTGTTTGTTGGTAACCGTGGAAATGAATTTAGTGAATGTAGGGTGGCCTGCCCAGTAACATTCTTTCATAGTGTAATAGGTAAGAGCTCTATAGTGGTATTTAATGTAGGTGTGGCTGAAATAACAGACAGGAACGTATAGACGGGCTCTCCTCAGAATGATGTAACTGGAATTTTTCACGATGTGTTGCTTGAAAACCCTTCCCATCTTGGAATAGGCATCGGGATACAGGATAGACCAAGTGTACGCAGTGCAGGATTATTGCATTCTTGACATTGCACACCTGTGAACCTCCAAGTGCCAACTAGGAGCATAATCATGAGCATAACAACATTCTCAATTAGTGGTGTCCAGTTGGTAAGAACCCAGCTAGTTACTGGTGGATTCTTTTTTAAAGTAACAGGGTATTTTTTAGTGTCCATGACATAAGGGGGTGCAACTGGTCCTGTTAAACAGCTGTGGTTGGTATTAGTCCATTGACTCACTTGTAAGCAGCCCCATGCAGTGAGCAATTGCTGCAGGAACTCCAGGAATTCCACTTACTGTGAGAGTCTGGTTTGGCACGGAGGCTGCCGTTACTAAGAAACCGCATCACAGAAGGGATTAGGGCTATGATAAACAGAAACTTTATTGCATACTTTGTCTCCACCGCAGCCAAAAAAGTGTACAGTAAACCGGTACAGTACTGGCTTTAATGTCGCTTTTCTACATCAGCCAAACACCTGTTGTCCTTCAGAGCGGAAGGTTGGATGGTTAACAGAAATAAATTAGTGTTTTTAGTGCAGCAGACGTGACTAATCCACCAACCATATGCCACACAGTGAGGCTAATTGTGTCTCTCAGACACAATACCATAACTGGAGGATCCGTCTATAGCCGCACGGGCCTGCCTTTCCTCTTCTGGCCACAGGAAGCAACAGTGCATGCACTGCCAACTGCTCAATGGTGAATGCAGCAATCCCATTAGTTACATCATCAAAAGAAACACGACTCTTTTGAGGAATAGCTGAATGAAGAGATTAACGCACATATTCCCACCGTTACAAACAGTATGTAATGTAGCCTCTATAATGTGAATGGGTGTGTGTGTGTGTATGTATCACAAAGTACGGTAGCACTTAGTATATGGGGATGGGCATGGTACCTAGCATCACAGATGTATGGGGCTATGATAGGAAGTTTTGTTCATCATCTTCTTCTTCCAGGTATATACAGTATGTATTAAGTCATGTGTGTTTGGGATTGAGCAACCACCTTGTTCATGAAGGGAAGATTCTGCACAACGACCACTTTGTTATGGACAGTTGTTTACATTTACTGTTACCAAACAACAACGCCCAATATGCCTCAGTCAGCTATTGAGCTTAGTGATGTCAACCAATTAATATTGTTGTAAGGTGGAGCCATGACTTGCAGGACTAATGCTATTCTGTCCCTGCATTAACAATTACTTTAGCGTTGGTACGTTTTGTGTACGTTTAATGATGTCCAGTGTGTTGTAACCCGGATATGATTTGTTATTCCCTACAGCCACCCCTCCACCTCCACCTGAACCAACTCTCAGCCCAGGTAGTACATACATACATACATACATACTCAATTTTGCACTCTGTGTCATTGTGTGAACACATACACAAACATGCACAGATGACTATATAGTTCACCCCCTTCAAAGCCGGGAGTCACGTCAGCTTGTTTTTCCTAGTCAAATTCCTTGGCTTTGACTCACAACCCCTAGCTGGAACTGCGTGTGACTCAATCCATGTGGGGCTTGCTTTATAAGTAGCCGTCACCATAGCACCCGCTTTGAATCATATAGCTGCAAAGGAATCCGGTAATCTGCCAAGTTTGATTGCGTGTGTTTTGATTAGAACGTCATTAGCTATTTGCGAGGTGGTTGTGTCAGTGGCAATATTTTCACGGATCTTGGCATCCTTTGTGGCCCATCTCTGCTGCATCACACACAAACACACACATAAATGGACTCTGTGATACATACCTTATCTTTAACCGTACATACCTACGTTGTATTGTGCAGGGGAGATATGCAGTATGGGTGTGAATAACTACATCTGCAGCGACTTTGAGCTCCTAGACGTGTGGATCTATAACTCCCACCAGAAAAGGTGCCACGGCCTTACCTTCTTTGTGAACTGTCTGGAGAGACAACCCAACATGTTTGACAGTGAACAAGACTGCATTAACATGTGTGGTAAGCTCTTATATATGTGTGCATTCTCAGACTGTGTCACTTTTCACTCCCCTGCTCTGTGTCTGCTATTTAGGTCGGTTCTCTCCTTTTTACTCTCCTCCTACTGAGATTTCAACCTCATCCACTTCCTCCTCCTCCTCTCCCTCCCCCACCCCTCCTTCCCCTCCTCGGATCACTGAAACTATCACAGCTCCTCCCAAATCCTTTACCCTCGCCCCAACCAACGTGGCAACTCCCCCCTCGACCACAGGGTCACTACCAACCACGGACCACTCTGGACCAACCATGGACCAATCTGAACCGACCACGACCGCACCAACAACTGATAGTATTTCGACGATTGGTTCAAAGCCAACGGACTCAGAAACAGACTCCAGTTCAGACCTCAGCGACGGTCCACTAACTGTATTTGACATGGCATCAATAGGAGTCGGAGCCCTCATTGTTTTTCTCATCGGCGTCATGGTGATTGTTATTGCGTCGTTCATGCACCGGCGAAGAAAGGTCCTGTTCTCGATGAGGCGCGGACGTCAGCCTCCAGCGTGAGTGATTTCTCGTACTAGTTCATAGCAGCTGCCACTCTAAGCTCTGTGTAAATCTGTCGCTGCAGGATCAAATCAATGAGTAACCCCTGCACTCACCAAGGAAATGGCAGAGTTGTGCAGTTTGTGAACGAGGACGTCAACTATTCCTGCTCTCCTACCACCAGTTCTTATTATGTATGATGTCATATTATTCAATTCTCAATTTTGTTGTTTGTATCATATTATTTCCTGATTTGTCCGTGAAACTCTGGTATAATAACTCTTGATCACTCTTTCACGCGCGCCGCGCTAAAAACACAGCGACGAGGATCGATTGTGCGCATGCGCAATAATTCCGCTCGGTCTGGGTTCAAAGTTCACAGTACAGAGCGCCTGAGCTAAAGAGAGAGAGAGTAGCCAGAGGTGGGAGCCGGCTTGGGAACGGGGGCATGGCCTGTGCCATCAGCTCACTTGACGACAGGAGCAGAGAGAAAGTCGAGGAGGCTCGGGCAAAGGCGAGACCAGGTCACTGTTTACTCTATTAGCTACTCTACTCCACTCGTGAGGTTGTCATTCTGTTGGTGCAGAGCTGAAGGGAGAAGCGGGGTGGACAAGATTTGGCTACGCCGTCTCTTTCCCGCTGGCCCCTGAGCTGGTTCAAGACAACTGCCCTCGAATTAACTACTTGGAGGTAGAGCTATACTTCACTATGCTTTGACTGCACTGAAGGTGTTTACCATTGATAAAGACTGCCGTGCAATTGATTAGTGTGCGTAAAATACATCGAGCTATAGCAGCATGCAACAGGATGTATATATACATCAATAAGGGATACTAGTGTTTGCCCGTTATTGAAAGAGGCCCCTTACTAAAGTATGTATTAATATGAGGTACAGAACCAAGTGTCCTTTGTCAAGAGGTGCAATTTATTCAGAGGTTTCTTTTTCGTAGATTTCACGGTAGCTAAAACATTCCTGAGCAACTCCTAGCAAATCTCTCCTGATATCAATTTGCTTCACGCCTGTTGTATATATGTATGTAGTATGATGATCATTTCCCTGGCTCTCTGTCACTGGTGTTGGCTGCAGGTGAACGAGGGGCAGTTCATACAGCAGTATGAGGCTCCAGGTTTGCCAGTGGTCATCACCCACTCCCAGCTGGACTGGCAGGCAAGCAGGAAATGGACTCTTGAGGTATGGGGGAAATCCCTTCAATCTCAGCTAATGACCCAGTATTCAGCGGTTAGTTTGGCTGCAGATGAGGTAGTGCATGCGTCATCGGTTGCATCATATGCACCTTAGAGATGTATGTTCCCCAATACAACTCAGTCTACCTGCTGAGTTAGCACTTCGTCAAGAATGGCATTTGCAACGCTACAAGTGTTCTCTGTGGTACCCGTTAACAATCGAGGAATAGTAAGTCCTTGGTCTGCCTGAACACTAGCCAGACAGAGCTCTTTCGTTCGTCTTGCAGATACAATATTTGATTACATCATTACCACATGCGCGAAGGGCCTAGGAATGTTGATTGTGTGCAACCTCCTCTGGCAAGGGATCAGAGGACAGTGTCTGTGTGTCCACGTGTCTGCTGTGACAGGACAGAGTGTGTGGGTCCACGTGTGTCTGCTGTGACTTCCTGGAATTGAGTGACCTCGTTGCTGTTGAGAGTGGGAGGGTGTAATTTGCCACAATATTAAATTTTCAAGCGGGACTGTTGAAGTAGCAGCCTGCAAGTACAGTATATGCCAGTTGACTGCCCAGCATTGAGCGAATAAAAATTTTCGCCAAAAGTGGTGTCCCACGTAAGACATTGGCAACAAGCTGCGTGGTTGTTCCATTGTATAGTTCTTCACAGGACATTGAACAAGAGCAAACGTCGCATCAATGTATAAAATATTGTGTGAGCTCGTGGACTTATACTATATAGACTGAGTTGCATTGGGGAACATGTACTTGACGAAGTGCTCACTCAGCAGGTAGACTGAGTTGTATTGTGTGAGCTCGTGGACTTATACTCATTCAGATACACTGTATTCTATAGCAGGTTAATTTACTGAGGTTATATTTCCATTCAAGTACATAATAAACGTTAGTTTCGTTTCTAATTTTCATTCTCATGTAAATCACATGTGCATCTGGATGCACAACCGTTTGAAAAGTAATAGCTATCGTCAGATATCTTATAAGAAGGTTTATTTACCGAGGTTAAACTTCCATTCATTCATTTCGTAATTTCATTCGTGAGTACACGTGCACCTGGATACTTAACAATTTTGAAAAGTAAAAGAAAACGGAGTTCCAAGAGTGAAAAACAAGTTTTCCTCCAAAAACAAAACCCACTATAAAACGGTAGTACAGACATTATGTACGGAGCGTTGCATGGTTATGTACAGAGAGTGTGTGTGTGTGTGTGTGTGTCTGCAGAGACTGGCCAAGAAGTACCACAACCAGAGGTTCAAGTGTGGAGAGGACAACGACGGCTACTCCGTGAAGCTCAAGATGAAGTACTTTGTTCGCTACATGCACTGCACCAGAGACGACTCTCCACTGTACATCTTTGACGGCTCATTTGGAGAGGTTTGTGAGGGGCTTTGTGTGTGTGTGTGTGTGTATTGGAAGAGAGGGGGGACTAGGGTGAGAGGGGGGAGGTTGGTTGAAAGAAGGAGAGTGAAGGGTTAGGTGGACCAGAGACGACTCTCCACTGTACATCTTTGACGGCTCATTTGGAGAGGTGTGTGAGGGGGCTTTGTGTGTGTGTGTGTGTGTGTGTATTGGAAGAGAGGGGGGGCTAGGGTGAGAGGGGGGAGGTTGGTTGAAGAAGGAGAGTGAAGGGTTAGGTGGACCAGAGACAACTCTCCACTGTACATCTTTGACGGCTCATTTGGAGAGGTGTGTGAGGGGGCTTTGTGTGTGTGTGTGTGTGTGTATTGGAAGAGAGGGGGGGCTAGGGTGAGAGGGGGAGGTTGGTTGAAAGAAGGAGAGTGAAGGGTTAGGTGGACCAGAGACAACTCTCCACTGTACATCTTTGACGGCTCATTTGGAGAGGGGGCTTTGTGTGTGTGTGTGTGTTATTGGAAGAGAGGGGGGACTAGCAAGGAAGGGTGAAAGTAAGGGTTAGAGAGAGAAAGTGGTTGAATGAAGGGGAGTGAAAGGTTAGGTGCACCAGAGATGTATATAATACATCTTTGATGGCTGGTTTAGAGAGGTTTGCGTGGGGTGTTTAATGTGTGTGCTATTGGAAGAGAAGGGGCTGGAACAGACAGCAGCATGGAAGGGTGGAAGTAAGGATGAGAGGGAAGAAGGAATAGATAGGCAAAGAGATGATGTGGACAAATCACTTTAAATACCTCTGTATTATACTTCAGAGCCAGTTGGCTATGCATTTTCTGTGACAGTATGTTTATCAACATATATAACATACCATCTTGTGAGCATGCCTTGGTCCTATGCTGCCCAGATAAACTGAGGTTCAACTGTATTTCCACACTGTTTCCCCGTCTCTGCAGCATCGGAAGCTGTCGGGTCTCCGAGAGGACTACGAGATTCCCAAGTATTTCCGTGACGACCTGTTCCAGTATGTGGGGGAGGACAGGCGACCCCCCTATCGATGGTTCGTCATGGGTCCTGCCAGGTCTGGCACAGGGATCCACATCGACCCTCTTGGTACCAGCGCCTGGAATTCCGTCGTCAGAGGACACAAGAGGTATGTGTGATGAGTGGAACTGTAGCTACTGCTTGTTCCCCTCGACATTGAAGTATTACGTAAACCATGTCCAATAGGTATGTATGTATGCGTTGATAAAGTGCAAGACCTGAGAGCATGTAGTGGTGGTTATTTCCCACATAGTGGTGTTAAAGGGAATGTGGCAGTATTAAGGGATAAATTTAGAAAATCAAAAGTGGAACTCAATTGCACTGTGCTCAGTTATATCTTTAGTAGCATTTCTAAATTTAGCCTTTATACAACTGCCACATTCCCTTTAAACTGTACATCACATCTCTGGATACTAAGCAGCCTACATATGATTGGTGAATGCTATTAATGCCAAATTTGCCACATTATTCTGCCCTGTCTACACATACCATACACATTATACAAGCAATTTTGCAAACAGACGCAATCATATAACTCAATATTGATTGTGTTGATTGTGTAGTAGACAGTAACTAATCCACTAACTGGTCCAGTAACTAATCCAGTAACTAATCGACTAACTAATCCAGTAACTAATCGACTAACTAATCCAGTAACTAGTCCACTAACTGGTCCAGGTTCTCCTGTTTTCGGTTCATCCCCACATTTCTGGTGATAGTCAATAAATTAACCTCACTTTAGTTCATACAGTTGCACATATGCATTCATGTGTGGAGGAGCAGGTTTTAAATTTGAGTTTTACTGAGTCCAGTTTCAGCCAGAATTGCCCAATTAACTGGCTGCCAATATTACTCGTCGCATGGCGTATAGATGTGATTAGCATAATGTAAGATTAATCCCAGTGCAGTGGTCCAATTATGTACATACTCTGTCTAATACTGTATACCACACATATTATACGTGTAACAAGTAGTATTGGCACTCATTAACGTATTGAGCTGATTCTGACCAAAACCTTAATCTGCAAATTTTTTTAAATTTGGCAGTCATTGCTATAATAGTGTCTACAGCTGCTAAAAATTTGCTGGACTTCAATTGTGCAAATCTCAAAGTGTCGCCAAATTTTGTTGCTCTATTAGTCATAATATGTACACAGCTTGCATTGTAAATCCAATAATTAATTGTATATACAATTTGGCAGTAAGAAAGTGTATCTGTATTATCGCAGCAGAGACTATTATATAGTAACATGTCTGAACAACTTGGTAACGAGGTAGAAAGGCAAGACAAACAAGTCAACGACTGTGTATCCTGACTGCAGGTGGGTGCTGTTTCCTCCTCAGACCCCCCGAGACCTCCTGAAGGTCCCCCCAGGAGATGGGGGGAACCAGAAGAACGAGGCCATCACCTGGTTCGTCCACGTCTACCCCAAGACCCAGCTCCCCTCGTGGCCAAGGGAGTACAGACCGGTTCGTACAACCCTAGTGCAAATGCAATGCATTTTTGGACTGCGAACGTACACACAAAATTGAGCCGCTTTACATGAGATTACAGTACTTGATATAGAACCATGTACCAAAATGTAGAAAATAGAAAATCACACAATTTAGATGAATAGGTAATTGCTCGCTCGCCTGCGGTATGATATCCATCGTGGCCTTCTTCTACAAGCACCGTGGGGAAGAGGCCTCTGCTATTGTATATACCATCTCCTCACACACCCACACACACACACACACCAGTAACAAAGAGCCTAGCACTGCACCTGCATGTTGCTGGACTTGTGGATAGGTTTACATGTACGTTTAAGCACCTGGCTGGCTGCATGCGGTGGCGCCGACAAAAGCCGCCCGCCCTCTCTCGTTAGCTTTAGTCCTGCCTACACTTTACCTCTCTTCTTTCTTTCCCCGATCACAAACACACACACACACCACACGTGCACACGACACGCGACACACTGAATGCAGCTGGAGATCCTGCAGAGTCCTGGTGAGACGGTCTTTGTTCCGTGTGGCTGGTGGCACGTGGTACTGAACCTGGACAACAGCATCGCAGTCACTCAGAACTTCTGCAGCGTGACAAATTTCCCCCTCGTATGGAGCAAGACGGTCAGGGGCCGACCCAAACTCTCCAAGAAGTGGTACACTGTACTGAAGGTATGTTGATACATGTTCACTGGCTTTGTACTAAGGAAAGAAGAATGAGTGCTTGGTATATACTGTTGCACCTTAAGACCCCATAATACGCAACTTTGTAGCGTGGACAAAGTTGCATGCAACTTCAAATGGTATGATAGACCATGCAACAAACAAATTTACAGTCAAGAGCTGATGATTTTTTTCACATTTGCAAGCAGTTTAAACAGAAGTTTTTCATTGATCAAAGCAGTGAAAGAACTGGAGACTAAGGAGCCAGGATTACAACTTGTGCTATATACACACACAGTACCCAGTTTTACAATGGTATAATGTGCAGTAAAAGTGGTCTATGAAATGTGCAGTAGTGTCGTTGAGCTTTTCTCACAGTCAGAATGAGGCAGCCTTTGAATTGAGTCGTTGCTCGTGTCCATTAATCCCTAGCATGCAAGCCATAGTGACATCAATGTCGAAGTAGTTATAGTACAAAAACAACAGATATCTTTGTATTGGTATATAAACTGCAAATTCGAGTGTCTTCGTGGTTCTAAAGCCCACGTGGGAGGCTGGAATGACGCAATAGTAACCGAGGCAGAGCCGAGGTTTATAATGAATCATTCAGCCGACCACAAGGGCTGCAGAACCACTGAAGAATTTGTCGTCTTAGTTGTTAAGAAAATGGAGAGGTGTACTGTTGGCTGTAGCTCGTTCGCGTTCAACCTTGGTTGGTAGCAGCTCTTTGAGGAAAGCACTGGGGAGGAGAGTTCTCCCAAGCCGATACCGGGCGCAGTCCCCGATTGTGTCGATGCTGACACTGACTATTAGCGGCAACGTCTCAACTCTTCGACGATAGCCCGGCAGGGGAGAGGCTTCCCGATTCCACACTGGGCACTGTCGATGACTTCGTCGATGATGACACAGAATCACTGCTATTAGCAGATATCGTAACTGTTCGAGTCAAGGCGAGGTCTGAGCAGTCTCAGCTCGTGATATATAGTCGCTTCTGGACGCCCTGGTCTGCGTGTACTGTAAACGGAAGTGTCTCAGTTATAAGTAAGCCACCAGACCACAGGTATCTTATCACTAAGAGACCTGTGTGTAGGTGTCTTACCCCAAAATAAACCTCATTAGCTATTCATTTTCAAAGCATTCTTGACATACCATTTTCTTAACAAAGAAGGAAAGCAGAGTGTCATAGGTTCGAATCCCACCCAGGCTATATAGCTCTTTTTTATCCTTGAAAAGAAAGAGGTGTCCTGGGTGTAGTTGACTTGTTTGCCTTGCCTTGCCTTTCTACCTCGTTACCATGTTGTTGACACATGTACTGTACATTGGCTCCTTTCTGCTCCTCCACACGGTCCACATACTGGATACCGGCTAATGCAGTCAGACACTCATACCCTTGATAATGATACAAACGGTCTGAGTGAGCATTTTTTGCTTTCATGTTTGAAGTGTGCTGCCTCTCTCTTGATTGCTGGCTGCCACGTTCATCAGTTCCCTCTCAGTCCGGAGTTGGCCTCAGGATGGCCTGAGGTTCATTATCTCTGCAGTTCATGGTGGCTTATTATCAGCTGACCCAGGTTTACGTTTTTGGACGTGGACCAAGCCTTAATTTTTTCTCTAGAGCTAGACCAAGGCTAAATATTTTTCTTTAGAGCTGTAATATTTTCTCTAGAACTCGGACCAAGCTCATATTTTTTTCTAGAGCTGGCCCATAGCTGTTCAACTAATGTGTGCATGGAGCGCCCGACCTACTGTTGTGGTTGTTGTGAAAGTTGTCCTGGCTAGGGAGAGTGTCCTAATTGTTATTGTTAACCCTCGGCGTGCATGCTATTTTAGCCCAACCCATCAATTAGCGGTATCGCGCATGTGCAGTTCACGAGGGTTTGCACTTTAGTGCTTTTCATTTAGATGGAGGTCATCTCCTTTATCCCCATTAATTAAACCTATTGACAATGAACCCTACGCCCAGCATCCTGAGTGCACGAAATTTGTCTAGTGTTGGGATGTGTGAAGGTATGAACAGTGACCACAATTGAACAATCAACCCACAAAATGTATAAACATGTACTACATTACATCATTCCTGTGCACATGCTTTCACACGATGCACTTCTTTTCTTGTGACAATTGCAGTCAAATGTAGTTAGGCATGATCATTTCACTCACCAATGTTCTGCTGTCATGCATACTATATACACTTTTAATTCATGCACATGGTTAGCAGGTGCCCTGTAGGCTCACTACTAAAGATCTGCTGTCACGCAATGAAGCAGCTTATATACTCCTTGCACTGTGTTCACTATTGCAGTAGAACTGCCTTACCACTGAGGTTCATTACGACTGCTTGTAGCTACGTCTGTCTTCTCTTTGGCTAACTTAAATCTGACTTTATTATACAGCTGAGTTCTTGTGCCTAGAGCCCATCTGTTAACACTGGGAAGTTTTCTTTCCCTTGAACTAGAATACGGTCAAACCTCTGAATAAGGGACACTTTGGGGACATGGGCAATGTTCCTTATTCAGAGGTAATACATTAATGTATTAGTGGTGGGCAAAACCAAGTGTGCTTTTAGAGAGGTGTCCTTTATTCAGAGGGTTCTTAGTTTAACTTCTGTTCTATGGTGGCCCTTTAGGAGAGGCGTCCTGATCTTGCGGCAGTGGCGGACTCTGTTGACCCATCTCGGGACACCGGTCTCCCCTCCTCCTCCTCCTCCAGTGACTCTTCCTCCTCCTCCGAGGGAGAGGGAGAGGGAGAGGAGGACTCCAGACCCAGGGAACACAAGAGGAGGTGAGTGAGAGAGAGAGCTGTCTGCCAAAAATAGAGAGGTGTCCTTATTTGGAGGGTCTTCCGACGTTTCACTTGTGTGTCTGTTTTTCCTTCCTACAGGAAAGTTGAAAGCAGCTGCAGTCCCCACTGTTCAAACTGAGCCACGCCTAACTTCATCATCACTTTCTCTGCTCATCATCATTTGATCACTCTGTATCGTTCGCTGTATAATTGTTTGTTGGGTTTATGTGAACGTAGACGTAACGTGACGGTTTGGTTTCGTCAACGTATACGTAACGTAAGGCGGTTTGCGAGCGAGCACGCATCTGTGACGTGTGGTGTGCTAGTCGGGAAGGAGAGAGGAGAGTGAGAGGCGGTACAGTGACTACGGCATGGCGTCGCTACCCAACCAGATCCGCTCCACGGCTGGGGCCGTCCCAGTTCTCAACAAGAAAGGTGAGACACGGAAAGAGATTCCTTTTATAGCGCACCACGTTGCTCGTGTCCCTAGATGGCAAAGCTAGTCACGTTGTGGAGTAGAAGAGAGGGTAGAGATGTGGTTTTGTCACAGTTTTATGAAAGCACTCTAATACAACAGCATAGCATGTGCAGCATGTACAGTGTAATGCTAATCCCAATGGGGTTTCAAGGTATCCAGTTAGCAGTTTTTATGGTAGAGCTGGAAATAAGTAAAGGGATTCTAGATGTGGTGTGGTCACATTAATTGGGGGTTTGCTACTGTCTACCATGAGTTTTGGATCAAATTTATAAGATTGAAGTGGTGTGAAATATCATTCGAGTACATTTACAATTTAGTCTCAACGTAATGGGCTGTAGGTGAAGTGAGCATGCAGAAGGTGAAGGTGACGCGCTATGTCAGTGGTCGTCGACCGGAGTACGCCCCCGAAGAGAGCTCTGAGGAGAGTTCTGAGGAGGAGGAGGGGTTTGGTGAGGGTGTGAGGGCTGGGGAGGAGGGGGAGACCGGGGAGGGGGTGAGGGTGGAGGTGAGGGAGGAGGACTGGAGGGACGATCCGAGACTAAGGAGGCTGAGGGAGAGACGGGCAATGGCGGAGACCACCAGGTAGAGCCAGTCAAGGTTACTGTGGAACCTAAATGGTACCCTCCGAATAAAGGACACCTTTTTGGACGTGCCCCACACTAATACTTTACAAAATTCTGAATACTGCGAACACACCCTCGGAGCCTAGCCCTATAGAACACAAATTCCCCTCACTGTGAACAAATTCTTTAGGTCCCCCGCAATTCAATATAACGATAGAGACTCCACTGTACTGTATACCAGGCATGTGAAGGTGCAAGGGTTATGCACTGCAAGTTCTTCTCATAACCCTCTGTTTTTGACTCTGGCTCGTTTTCCTGTAGTCGGCGTCACATTCCGGAACCAGAAGTGGTGTATGAACGAGGGGAAGAGGAGGACAAGGAGGAGGAGGAAGATGGCGAAGAGGAGGAGGAAGATGGGGAGGAGGGAGAGGGAGAGGAGAGGAGGAGGGGGCGACAAGATTAATGAGGCATGTCCACCATATTGCTCCCAGCAGTAGTGAGAGGTATGTAAATTAATTTCATCACTCGCACGTCTTTTATATCACCAAGCAAAGTTTCTGCAAAGCAGTATATAGCACACACACACACACACACACCACACCTGGGTTAGTGTTTTGAAGTGTTTTGCAGTTCAACTACATGTGTTATTGTATTAATCATCTCCAGTTGTCTCAACTCGGTCTCTTTAGAGCGAAAGCAGCGCAAGTAAAATCCATAGCCGTTTTGTTATTTGTGTGACAGTGCGTATAAATAGCATGCACAGTCAGGCAACGAATTTCATTAGGCTCACTTACTCACTAAATCTTACTGTAGAATTCAGAGAAGCTTCTGTTGTGTACATCGCACACTGAGGAGTTTTAGCTCCCAAAGAATGTGTTGCATTTTATATTGCTGCAGTGACTCGGAGGAGGAGGATGAGGAGGGGATGGAGAGGAGGAGAGAGGTGATGAGAGAGAGAGCCAGGCGTAAGGCCATGGACGACGACATCCTGGATGTACAGGATGAGGAGGAGAGCGACATTGAGGAGGTGGGGCCAACGTCATGTGACTATCATGTGTATCTAACAGAAACGAAATTTACCTCATGTCCCACTGCATGCATGCGCAGCGAGGGTTACAGTGCTTGGTCTTTCTGTGAGTGTGTGTGTCAATGGCTATTCTAGCTACAGAAGTTGCCAGTATACCAGCAGATCCCGTGCTACGAGTGCTTTTCTTTAGTGAGCGGAGAATACGTCATCCAAGGCCGCTTGCACTATATCTAGGCCAAAGTACACGACACAACTTTGTTGCACGAGACATAAAGCAAGTTCAATGTGATGGTCCATGGACCTAACATACCCATAGATTGAAAGTACGTTGGACATTGTGTCCTGCAGTAGATCTGAACTGTGTATGTTGGCCATTAGAATCTTTTCCTTAAGTTGCTCACTTGGGCACATGACACCAACAAGTCATACGTTTCCCTGCATTATGCTTACGTACAACATCAAACTAGTGTGTGCAAGTGTGTCTCTCTCCTGCCCTCTAGTCATCAGAGTATGAGGAGTACAGCGATTCTGAGGACGAGATGGGTCCAAGGCTCAAGCCTGTCTTTGTACGCAAGTGAGTGTTAATTCCCACTGCATCTAATGTGTTCTACTTAACATGAGCCTGAGAGAGACTTTCTGCATTCAATGTGAGGGGATGTAGGCATTGGAAACCCTATAATCTGGACACCAAAGAGCCATTTTAGTGAGTGTCCTGCATTAACTGTTGTGGGGAAGGAAAAGCTGTCCTTATTTGAGAGGTGTCTTCATTTCAGGGATGTCCTGAGATAGGGCTCAAATTAATACTGGTCACGGAGCTAAGATAGACTTGTTTCTGGGGTTTCATTAAAAGAAAGGAGCTTTTCAAGATAGGGATATGTGTGTGAGATGGTGTGAGCGGTGGGTATGTGTGTGAGATGGTGAGTGTGGGATATGTGTGTGAGATGGTGTGAGCGGTGGTATGTGTGTGAAGGTGGTGTGAGCGGTGGCTATAAATCATTGGGTGGTGTGTTTGTCAGGGTGGACAGGGTGACGATCAGGGCGAAGGAGGTGGCAGAGAAGAGAGAGGAGCAGCTGGAGGCTGAGAGGAAGAGACAGGAGGAACTCCGCAAGAGAGAGTCTCAGAGAGTGAGGAAGAAGACTAAGACAATTCCGTTGCTAAAAAATAGTTGTTGCTATTAACTGCAGTGTTTCCCCCCAAAGTTTCACTTAAAGAGGGGGAGAAAAATTACCAAGACTTAAAAATATATGTACCATAGTAATTTCTAATTTCAAATCATGAAAGTATCTTTTCGAGGTCACTTCCATTTTAGTGTGGCATGCACGCTGGCCGACCATGTTCGTGAAAAGTTATGTAATTAGTAATAAAAAAATTTTTGGTTTAATTGTGCGTGTAGATAAACACAGAGGGATTTCTTGACTCGAGACTTAGTCATAAAGTACCAACTCAGCATACATGTATGTGTGTGTGCAGCTGGTGGCAGATGCAGTGGCAGCAGAGCTGGCAGTGGAGCAGAACGTGTCGTCAGTCGACAAGGTGGTGAACACTGACGACGAAAATGAGGAGGAGGAGTACGAGGCCTGGAAGGTGCGAGAGCTGCAGAGGATCAAGAGAGACAGAGAAGAGAGAGAACAGTCAGTCACTTACTGTCTGGGGGTGTTCATGTCTATGGAATGAGAGAGAACAGTCAGTCACTTACTGTCTGGGGGTGTTCATGTGAGAGAGAACAGTCAGTCACTTACTGTCTGGGGGTGTTCATGTCTATGGAATACCTAGTCTGGTCCTCAGACACCCTCAAACTGGGAAGTCTTGAGACATTGCAGCTTCGAATGAAAAGCACTGAAGTGCAAACCCTCGCCGAACTGCGCATGCGTGTACCGCTAATTGATGGGTTGGGCTATTAGTATACGTTTACTCGTGGTCTCCCGCTAGAGTAGCTCGCGGAGAGTCTGACACAGGCTAGCTACAGTTGTAGATAGCATGCGAGAATCGATACATGCCCATTCGTTGTTGACTTCTTGTGCCTCCAAGGTACACCAAGCAAGGAGATGTTGACGAGGTAACAGGTGCTAATTTGCATGTTGGCTTGTTAACCTTCGGCGCGCATGCGCAGCGAGGGTTACAGTACTTGGTTCGTAAGTGTGTCTGTCTGTCTGTCTGTCTGTTACCATGTTTTCTGCCACCACGCGCAAGAAATCAGTGAAACAGCGACAGTAACGGGTTCAGTGCTACACTGGCTTGATTTTAAAAAAGGCAATTTTCATAGAAATACTTCATTCAAAAGTGATGGCGTGAAAAGCAAGTGAACAAGCCACTATGCAAAATAGCACAGGCTTACCTCGATCAGGTCTGCTTGCTCTGTGTATCTTGAAGGCACAAGAAGTCACAACGTATGGCGTGTATCGACTCCCGCATACTATCTACTACTGTAGCTAGCCCGTGTCAGACTCTCCGTGAGCTTAGATGGCGACCACGAGTAGCTAAAACGTAGCTGCATAATCCCACACACAGGATAGAGCGAGAGAGAGAGGATGTGGAGAGGATGAGAAACATGACGGAGGAGGAGAGGAGAGAGCACCTGAGACTCAACCCTCGCGTCGTCACCAACAAGGCTGAGAAAGGGAAGTACAAGTTCCTCCAGAAGTATTTCCACAGAGGAGCATTCTATCTGGTGAGCCACCCAGTGTCTTAGCTAGAGATTCTCTATAGGGCTGGGTACCAGAGGAGCCTTCTATCTGGTGAGTCACCCAGTGTCTTAGCTAGAGATTCTCTATAGGGCTGGGTACCAGAGGAGCCTTCTATCTGGTGAGCCACCCAGTGTCTTAGCTAGAGATTCTCTATAGGGCTGGGTACCAGAGGAGCCTTCTATCTGGTTAGCCACCCAGTGTCTTAGCTAGAGATTCTCTATAGGGCTGGGTACCATGCCATTCCACTTTAAATAATATATTCCATAACCAATGACGCTTCAAGATAGTATCTTAGGGATGGGAGAAAATAAGGGAGGATGAAAACTCTGCCCATGTGGACAGAGTTTGCTGCTGTAGCCCACATTGTAGTCCCGTTAGAAATGTGGTGTTTTAAATATAGATGTTGGTAATCCAATTGTGTTTTAAATATAATCCAATTCCAACAGTATTGCTTGCTTCCTCTCTACATTATACGAATTGAGTGTCTTCTCTTGTTATCCCAGCTCTCCTATATATAAAACAGTGTGCTTTCCCTGAGCTTTTCTATACAGTCGTGCTTACATATGTGTCTATATGTAGCTTTTCAACAAGTTACTTGCATGTTTTCCTGCGATTACCTTACTTTTCCCTGCCACTGCCTGGCCTTCATTGCTATCTACTGTCATTGACTGCATGTGAATGTAGGTTATTATTCTTTGTTCATCATAGTATTGGGCTTCTATGTATAGTCCGCCTCCGTTACTATTGCGTAATTCCAGCCTCCCATGTGGGCTTTAGAGCCACGAAGGCACTCGAATTTGTCTTAGTTGTTAAGAAAATGGATAGCTGTACAGTTGGCTGTAGCTCGTCCGCGTTCAACCTTGGTTGGTAGCAGCTCTTTGAGGAAAGCACCGCGGAGGAGAGTTCTCCCAAGCCGATACCAGGCACAATCCACGATTGCGTTGATGCTGACACTGACTATTGGCAGCGGCGTCTCAACTTTTCGACGGTAGCCCGGCAGGGGAGAGGCCTCCCGATTCCACACTGGGCACTGTCGATGACTTCGTCGATGATGACACAGAATCATTGCTATTAGGAGCGTCGTAACTGTTCGAGTCAAGGCGAGGTCTGAGCAGTCTTAGCTCGTGACCGTCGCTTCTGGACGCCCTGGGGTGCGCGTACTGTAAACGGAAGGATCTAAGTTATAAGTAAGCCACCAGACCACAGGTATCTTATCACTAAGAGACCTGTGTGTGGGTGTCTTACCCCAAAATGAACCTCATTAGCAAAATATTCTTGGCATACCAATTTTTTTCTCTTACTGACTTCGGCATAATGTGAAGTGGAGAAAGGTGTTGGTATAGATATATAGGGTGCTGTACTGTTTCCTCTACTATGTATAGGATGAGGAGGATGTTGTACTGAAACGAGACTTTGCTCAAGCCACTCTTGAGGACCATTTCGACAAGACGGTGCTACCGAAGGTGATGCAAGTGAAAGACTTTGGTCGTGCAGGAAGGACCAAGTATACTCACCTCGTTGACCAGGACACCACTCAGGTATATACATACTACATACTACTTATGTATAGTCTCGTGGTGTATGGAGTCCCCTTGGACTTTGCTGTTTCTCTAGCACGTTTTTGGCGAGCGAGGCAAGCCTACCTAGTGAAATAGTGAAGTTTTTCTATTTGTATCAGACACTACCACTACAGTACTGAAATACTTTAAATTCATAAACAGACGAAATTTCATTATTGCGATTGCTCGCCAGTTACGTATAGTAATGCTTGTGTGGCAGTTGTAGCACTAGCTGGCCTGGCTATAGACCTCACACCCATGAGTGGAGCCAGCATTACATGGCATGCATTAATAACTAACCCGCCCCTTCCACCAGTGACACCCTGCAGTTTTAAGCACTGTGATCGACGTAATACAAAAGCCACGTCGTTATGGGATGATATCCAACCTGTAAACAAACTGCCACTCAAATCGAGGGGAACTGTGCAACATTGTCTATCTTGACCCCCTTCTCCTATGTACCTCAGTTTGACAGTGCCTGGTCGCAGGCCACACCCATTGCTCTCAAGTTTCTGGACAAGAGAGGTGGTACCAAGCAGATCTTTGAGAAACCTTCGCTGAAGAGACGTAAGGTTGAGTGACTCCATTTCCACCGTCCTGCAACTCCTCACTCTGTCTCATTCCCGTTTGATTCTCTCTCGTGAATCTCATTATGTACCACAATTACTTCTTGCACTTAATTTTTACCTGCGCAGTCGTTATCAGGCTAGATTGTCAATACTGGTAAATGCAGGTAGATTAAAACGTGTATGTACATTTTGACTTTGCATTTGCAAAACACGTGAAAAGAGTTAGCTCCCTCACGAGCTGTGCTCGTAGTTTTCCATTGACATCTTAAGACTTCAAAGTCGTTTTGTATTGCTACGGCACACATCACATCTATACACGAATGCAGTAAAAAGTGGTAGTGATTAGCTCATGCAAACAAAGATGATTGGTTCTGACTACATGATGCAATATCAGTCTTGCTAAAGAGTGTGTGATTGGTGTGGTGGGTGTGGTGGGTGTGGTCATTGGATGTGAGACTCCGCCTCCACCAGAGACCCGCTCTTGGTGAGAATCGCCTCCACCTCCTTCTCCAGTCCCCCGATCCCTCCCTCCATGGACCCCGTCGCTGGCGGCTTTCCATTTGTCGCCACGGTGACGTACCTCTCGACCTCCTCGTTGTCTTTGTCAGTGGTGGTGGGGTTGACAAATACGGAGCCTCCAGGGACAGAGATAATCTTACTGGTCACCACTGGCTCGTGCTGTGGGACGGGAGAGGAGAGGAGAGGGGGAAGAATAGGAAGTAGGAAAGTAGAAAAGCAACAAGAAATGGTAGACACGGAAAATTCTTCTTCGACTGCTATTAACGAAATACTCTATAGTCGTTTGGCTTATGGAAGAAGATTGCAGAGAGCAGTTTCGTATTTGTGCATATTGGCTTCAATTTTTGGTTAGTATAAGCAAAAGAAAAGCAGTAGGAAAGAATTCAGTGAATGCTGAATGCTGAAGCTCAGTTCTCTTGATACTCCATAATTATTCTTACCTTGCTGATTGTAGTGCCGTTCTTCTCTTTCTCCTTCATCTCAAAGGACTGGAAGGAGATGGTGGAGGTGGTGGCCTCCAGTCTTTTCTCTGTCTCGAAGGTGAGGTAGCGCTCTTCCTCTGACCCGTCGAACCCAGCAGCCCCCATGTTGTGCTGGACGTACTTCTCCATTGACGCTGTGTTTGTCACTTCCCGAAGAGTTCGAGGCTGCAGCAGACACACAATGTTCAAGAAAGGGAATATATTAGGGCTAAACGATACGACCTAGTGCAAGAATGGCATAAGTATGTATCCATTTTCAGTAACAGTTTCAAAATCCCTTGTATATTGAAAGGCAGTTTCAACATCCCTTGTATATTGAAAGGCAGTTTCTAAATCCCTTGTATATTGAAAGGCAGTTTCTAAATCCCTTGTATATTGAAAGGCAGTTTCAAAATCCCTTGTATATTGAAAGGCAGTTTCAAAATATTGACACAACACCATCTGGGTAATTGCAGCATGGTGCAGAATAGCAACATATATATTGTAGATCATAGTCCAGAAGAATCATACTTGGTCACATTCTGGTACCAACATGTTTAACACCTCGTTCCCCTTGCGAATATGTTCATAGAGAAGGTTCTGTACCGTCGAACCACCCAGAACTCAATGTGAATGACCAGGTTTCTTGTGCGAGCCAAAGCCTCCCAATACCGCGATTTTCGGTATCTCATTTCATAACAGGGTGATATGGCAGCGCAGTATTGAAATGTACAGGTTTTCCACAACGGCTAGTACTCTCATATTGGGGACTCAGAATGGAGGATTTATAACCACATCTTCCATTCTACGGACCTCCTGTCTGTAAACATACCCCCAATGATCTCGGCTGGTAGTGCATCTATATAAATGCTAATGCTCTGGGTGTGTGGTCTATGGCCCTAGTGCTATGGTAGCCACCTGAGTATTTTTATTATTACTCTGAAAAGAAGTGTGGAATTTGAGCTATATATGATTCACTCTCTCACCTTGAAGCTCTGGGTGTTCTTCCTGTGTCTGTAGCAGAGGGTCACAAACAGGATGATGAGAAGGGTGGTAAGGAGGACAGTACCACTGGGAATGACGGTCACTAGAATTAGCGTCAGTTCGTCTTCCTCTTCCTCGGGGAGAGTAACAGGGGTAGGCGGGGTCTCGTACGATATCTGTTGGGACCAAGTCGGCACCTCGGAACATGAAAGTGAATGTATCGTTGGATGAGGTCACGGTCCCTACATAGTTGAGCAGGTTGCTGGCGCTTCGGCTGGTGAGAAACACAGACACTAGAATGCTCCCTCGGGTCACGGTTATGTTGTATATCTCAACTGTATCAGAAGGGAATGCCTTGCGAAAGTTGTAGCTGAATGTGGTGATGAAGTCGTCCAAGAACTGGTTGTTTTCGCCAATGACTGTGTCATAGTCTTGATCGTCATAGGTAATCATCAGTCGAGTGAGAGGATGGCGGGTGATGTAGAATGACTGGCTGGTTGCAGTGACTGGGACGTGTGAGGAAAGTGGGTCTGTGAAAACTTCAAAGACAAGAGTGAACTCCCCGGGATTACTGGAAGCAACCTCAGTAAACTTGGCATATCCTGAGCTGAGTTCTTCCTCCCAGCTCTGTAGGGAGCGCCCGCCTTGCCTGAGAGTGGCTCTCACCAGCCAGGTACTGTTCCTCCAGTCGTGCTCGCTGAGCACAGCCCCGCCCTCCCACAGCTCTACTGCAGGACTTGGGTAGAGTGTGTGCGAAGTGTTTCCTGGGCCTGGCTGCGAGACAACCACCAGTTCCAGGTCTCGGGGCAGCACCGTGATCTCCTCCTCGACCACCACACTGAACTCGGCCGATTCAGGGAAAACCACCTCGAAGGAGACCTGGTAGGTTCCAGGGTAGCTGAAGGCAAGGTCTGAGAACTCTGCACGACCACTGATCAACTCTGCTGTGTCATTTGCCAGGAAAGCTCTTGGGGGTCCACTATCGACATTGGCTCTAACTCTCCACGCCTCTTCCAAGCCAAGGTTTTCGATGATATTGTCCAAATTGTCAAACATGACAATGATTGGTGGTTGGGTCAGGGGTAACCCCTCTGTTGCCGTGGCACGGAAGCTCCTCTCAATAACCAGCTGTGTTGGGATGGTGAAGACCACTGGCTGTGTTTGGTTTTGTTCCTCCAATTCCATCCTAAACTGCATGTTGGAGAACGTCTCCAGGAGCTCCGTGCCGTTCTCTCCAGGCTGGGGTCCACCCGTTGAGGGTGTGGCTCTCATCCCATTGGTCGGATCCATCATCTCTGGTTCCGGCTCCATGACAACTGCATTTACCACTGTGGCGTTGAGGTCAGAGGTCAACTGGCCAGTTTGGATCACATCGACCACGGTCTCTGTGAGGTCCTCCAGCTGTTCAAACGAGAGGGTGGAGTCCATGGGTGGGGCCTCAGTGGACGTCTCGTTAGTGGACATGGTCTCGTTATCTGGTGACGTCGTGTTTGTGGTCTCCATGGTAGTGGATGTAGCAGGCGGATTACCAATCTCAAATTCGACGTCAACACGGTCCATTTGGCCTGCCCCATTGTCCTGTCGTCGTCTTCTCTTGCTGATGGTTTCCCTGACAACACTCACCACCCTGATTTGGGAGGAGTCAATGCCGAGAAGGAAGGCAAGGTTCTGAACAAGTCGGTCTTCATTGAAGAAGTCGTCAACCGATACTTCCAGACTCAGTCCAACCTGCAAGGGAGAACAAATGGTCAGGTTTCAGTGTCTAACATATAGAGCGGGGCTACCTCCATTATTATGCTTTGAGCTCATTCACTCATGTACCATGGTGTAGCATAATAATCATATGATTATCAACTTGCAATTGTTTTGCCCTGGCTCTCAAATCTGTAAAATCGTTTCTCCCCTAAAAGCTTCTAATTACTTGAGCAAATGCAGTGCCAGTGGGAAAATTCAGTGCTTTTATGTGTGTGTAGAGTTACATAAAAACAAGGAGTCAGGTGGCAGTGTGTTTATCTCTACGTACCTGGATGACAGGTGTTGTGCGAATCTCATAAGGTCTGTCTCCTCTCAAGAGAATATGCAGCTGCTTTCTGTCTCTGTCGTAATAGTTAGCTCCATGAGGCTGGTCCAAGGTGGGCACGAAATCCTCCACGGTCCCAGTCTGATACTCCAGGTTTCCATTCTCCAGCATCATAGCGTTGTTTGGTACCACATACTGCCCGTCACTGTATACGTCTAATCTCTGGGGGTTGGTGTAGAAGATGGCTATCAAAATGGATTGATCTTCCTCGGCATTTAGCAGGTGGAGAGCCATTCTCTGTGGATTTGTGCTGGTGAGCGCCATGGTGTAGGAGAGGCCTGAGGCCACGATCCCAAAGAATGTTGATATTCTCTCCTGACAGGTGTATCCACCGCACCATCCGTTGTCCATTGGTCCGTTGAGAATGTCAATGAAACCATTGGCTGCCAGACCAACAGGTGAGAGTCTCCTGACCTGATGGTAGAAAGGGACAGATTGAACAGCTCCCTTTAAATACTATGTTCAATTCCCCATAGAGTCAGTGTACTAATTACTAGTGTATTGGGGAAATAATGTTGAGAATGTTGATGCATTTTCCATGTACTACACCCTTTTGGAAAAGGTTGTTTAAAAGAACTGGAGCCTAAGGTATTACCAATGTTGCAGTACACAAGGGCTAAATTTACTGTAGGTTTCCGTTTTCAGTTGCTAAATTTATACCACTTTAAATCTACCTAAGGCTGTAATCTATAGATCTTGAAGTTGGATTCCAAGTATATACCAAAGAGGTACACAGGTGGAAATATGAATCACTATAATTATTATATGTATGTTTGGTGTGGATGATAGACATGTGGCCTCACCTCTGTGTCATCGTCAAGGCTCTCTATGACAATCATGAGATGTTCAATGTTCTCACAGACGTAGCTGTTCCAGTTGGGGTCCCAGAAGCACTGAGACTCATTTCCAGGGGCTGCTGTACCCCTCGCTATCCCCTGTTCAGGGAAGAGTGCATTGGCATCCTCCATCCCTCCTCCCGGTGTTGCCAGCATGACCGTCGGGATCCGGAAGTTTCCGAGGCCACGTGGCCCGTTATCGCCCCAACTGAGCTCGGCCATGGAGATTAGAGATCTCGGTCCTCCTGCTTCTAGGAAGGTTCCGTCCTCGTCCCGTACCAGAACGTGTTTGAGACCATCGCAGTCAAGATCAACACAGTCCGAAGGGTTGATACTGTTCAGAATTGGTTGATGGTTGAAGTATTTCAAGGCCTCGCCATTCATGTGGTGGGATATGTCCTGGAGATGTGTGGGGTGGTTGCAGTCCTCCGACCGTGGGTGGGTCATCAGTAACGTGTCTGTCTCTTCCGGACAGCGAGAACCAAAGTTGGCAAAGGTGATTCTGCGGATGGTGGTTTTGCCACTGATGGCAGGGTAGGCAGAGATGCTGCTCCATCCAGACAAGGTCCTGTGGCCCGGGCCGGAGGTGAAAACAGGGATGATGATTCCCACGTGACCATTTGAGGGGGATCTCAGTCGCAGACCGGTGAAGGCCTGAGGGTGAAGAGAAGTCTTAGGATCCACAGAATCTCTTATGCAGTCCAAGTCGGGTGTGGCAGACACCAGCAAGGAGTCCTCGATGACAACCTCTTTGTTCCCCAGCTGGTGGCTGAGTGAAGGGGGCCCAATCACTGCAGCAAAGATGCCGGCATTGTTGTTGATCAGTCTGGCTTCGCTGACTCGGAGCTCAGCAGGGCTGAAGCTGTATATGCCGTAGTGATGGCAGCTGTGAGCAGTGAACCTCGCTATGTGGGTGCATCCAGATGGGTGTCCATCAGAGTAGCCAAGATGGATTCCGTGGAGAGTAGAGTGAGCTATGTTGTCAGCTACCTGGAGTTCATCTCCCTCGGCAGTACAGTCATCTCCGTTGACATGGAAACCAGCCTTGTTGCCCCCGGCAGCCACATTGCGACGGAGAGTGAGGTTGGTGCGCGTCGACGCAAGGTCGAAATTGGCAGTCCACAGGGTGTTGGCAGGCTGGGCCATGGGGTCATCTCTGTACGTTGCGAGGAAGTGGCTCAAGGAGGCAAGGTTGTCTGTGATGACCAAGTGAGAGCCATCGGCCCGCACCGAACTCCCAACTGTGTCGTGGATTACGTTGTGAGTGAGCTGGAATCCATCAGAACCAAACACTCCAATCCCAGTATTGTACCCATCGTTTATGCTGCAGCCCCGGGCGTAAGATCCCCGACCCTGGATGTTCAGAACTGCTAGGGAAAACCTGGGGTCATATTCCTCTGTGTAGCCTAGCTGGCCACAGCGCCTCAGCTCCACGCCTTCCATTTGGACCGACCCTGAGATTATCTGCCCATCTATCTGAATGGTCCCTGCGAGAACTCGGCAACCAAACGTCTCTTCATCCGATACGTCTTTGTCACCATTGGTGATGACAATATCTCTCGTCAGTAGACCGACTTCGGCAGCGAGGGTATAGGTATGAGACCCAACAGTCTCGGTCACATGCACGTGCTGGAATTCAAGTGGGGAACTGAGCATCAATGTGGTTCTGGAATTGGACACGTCAGATATGACAGCTGTCTCACTCTCAGCCCCTTCAAATGAAGTTGACGTAATTACAATCTCATCTCCCTCCTCCCATTCCACAGGCTCACTCAGCACAATCTGCATCCCTCTAGCCTCCACCGTCGCGGCTAATGTGGTCCATGTGGGGAGCCGCGGTCGACTTGTCAAAATCAACTCCCCAAACGCCCCTATGGCCTTTGACCCCACAATGGGACCAATGTCAAAAGAAACTTCCGGGGAGGACCTGTCGCCATGGAGAAGGAAGGTGACTTTGCTGGTGAACGGTGTGTCGGGATACCCGGCAACCAAACGGCCTCCTGTTATGAGGATGATGTCGGCCGCAATTGTGTGGTCCATTCCATCAAGAATCTCCAGGGCTCCGCAGACTGTGAGTGTGCCCAGTCGGGGGATTTCCACGTCCAGCAGGACATACCAGCTGCAGTTGATGAAAACGTCCTGCATCTCTTGAGGTAACTGACCTTCGGGCCAGATGGTTGGGTCTGACCAGGACTGCGTCATTTCCGGTCGACCTGGTGGAATAGGAGGAGGGAGGGTAGGTGGTGGGGGTGGGATGCAGTCCTCGTAGAAACACGTGTATGTCTGGAAATTGAAATCCGTCCTTCCATCCTGGTCTCCAGTGATGATGAAATTAATGGTGTTGTTATCGTCGCTGAACCAGTCACCAGTCTCGGCCTGCGAGGGGTTGTTCAGGAAAGACTCGCTGACATTTTCGATCTTGTTGTTGATTGTGATAAAGTCAAGAGGCTCTGGGTATTCCTGCTGGAGAAAGATGTAGTCTTCTTCGTCGAGTTGGGTCACCAGGAGTTGGTAGCTGGTGTTTGTAAAGATTGGTCCCACGTTCCAGTCAAGTGCATAGCTCTGATTTACAGGCAGCAAGGCCATGTGGCCATCTTTGACTAATAGTCGCTTGTCTTCATACTCTACAGTCGTTGTTCCGTAGGTGTTTGTGAGATCCAGTGTGTTAAACTTTAAGGAATTACTGGGCGTTGGGTTGTATAGAGCAAATCGTGTGAAATCTAGAGACCCTGGGCAAATGCTGCCAGGTGCACCAAAACTGGATGATTCATGAGCCACGCAGACTGGGGGGAGAATTTCAGAGGTGGGGACAAGGATGCTGTGTACGTCTGTTCCTGTGAGGGTTCCGTCCAGGTCCCTGTGGTAGTGCTCATGCATCCACTGCCAAGTGGTCACCCGTGGACTATTCACAAACCTGATGTCCTTGTACCTCGTCTCGAACCCTCCCTGGAGGTTCTTGCAGTGGGAGCAAGCTGCAATGGCCGTGCAGCCCTCCCGGTCAAAGTTGACAAAGGTTACAGACTCTACAATCAAGTAGGGGGAGCGAGGAGTCTTAATCCCTGCAACTGTGCAGAATGATTCATCGGCATCAGATATATTGCTATGACCAGCGATCACTGTGTCTTTCACAAGACTATCACCCCATTCAGATTCGATTTGTGTTGTTTCGAACCCTGCCAGTTCGTTGTCAAGCAGGGTACTGTTGAGGACTTGTAAGGGACCCATGCTACGAGAGTCTATGCTGAATTCTATCCCTCGCTCGTTCCTCCAGGATAAGAAGTTCTGAAACATAGCCGGAACTGGCGGGTTGTATGCTGGGAACACCCACAGGCCATACCAACCAAACGAGTGGGCAGAGTTGTCGGTGAATTCTCCGAGTGCTATTTCTCGCGGTCGCACAGCACTGGTGAAGGATGGTCCAGTTGGATTCACAGGGAGGCGGTACCAGAAACCAAAGTGGGTCCCTCCGGCAGCTGCGTTCCTCCTCACAATGTTGTTGGGGTTCACGATCCAGTAGACGGCTGGGGTGATGTCAACGTTTAGCAGTGAGCTGGCCGCTCTGACAAAGATTCCAAGGTTGTCCTGAATGATGTTGTTCTCTTCTATACCATCCTCTAAGAAGTAGGCATGACCGAGGATGTTGTAGGCCACGTTGTTCTCTACCAGGAGGTTGTCTACTGCATGGATTGTGACTGCCCTGTTGAAAGTGTGGTGAATACTGCAGCCTCTTACATAAGATCCGGTCACATCCCCGTTCAGGTGGAAGTGGATTGGGTACCGGCCCAGCCGGAAGGCCTGGCCGGCGTGAGTGACCTCGATGTACGAGAACCGACCAAAAACGTCTCCCTTGTTCTGTTCCGGTGCGTGGATCATGATCTGGGAACCAAACTGGTCACTGATGGTCTCGGGACCGAAACGACCGAGGAAGCAGGTCTGTAACTGGAACTGTCCAGTTCTGAATTCCTCTGGACACGCAGAGACCTCTGACACAAACTCCTCATTGACACTGCCTCTAACCACTATATTCCTTGTGAGGTAACCAACCTCTGCACTCGTGTCAATTTCCCTCCCTGCAATGGTCTGTCTCACCGAGATGTGTTCATACTCTAGTGGAGACTCCAACTCCAGAGTTAACCCTCCATTACTAACCTCAACAATTGTGTGCTCTTCATTCTCTCTCTGGCTGAAGGAAGTCGAGGCAATCACAATCTTTCCACCTGGTGCCCAGTCAACTGCTTCTTGCAACCGGAGAATTGAGGTCCCTGCCATTGCAGTCTCTGAGAGTCTTGTCCAGGTCTTAGTCAATGGTTTTCCGTGGATATCGATTGATCCCTGACGCAGGGCCAAGGTCTTTGCTCCGTACACCGGAATCTCCGTTGACAACACATCTCCATAGAGAACAATTTCAGTTCTAGCCTCAAATGGTTTGTCTTCAGTTCCAACCTCCAGTTTGCCTCCGCTGGTAATGAGCATGCCATGGGTGTGCAGTCCCACCTGATTGTCAACAGCCTCTTCGTCAAAAACCAGTTCCCCGCCTTGCAAGAGGAGGTAGCTGAGGACGGGAGTCACAGTGTCCAGGACCAAAGTCTGTCCCCTGGGGACCACCACAAAATCCCCCTCCCGTGGAAGGTCCTGGCCCCCCCACGTGAAACTCGAGCTCCACAAGTCCACGTACCAGAAAGAAATGTTTTCAGACTGCGCAAAGCCTTTCCCGGTGACAAACACCATGACCTCTGCTCGTACGGTCCTCCCACTGGCCCCGGTGTCACAAACGATCTCTGTCGCAGTGGACGAGATAACATCACATTCCACATCTGCTATTGTGACAGAGACGTCGCCCCCATCGAACCCTTGCCCCTCGATAAGTATTCGGGAGCCTCCCTGGGATCCTCCGCGGGTACGATTGATGCTATCTACTCTCGGGGTGAGGTCCTCTTCGTACGTGTACGTATCGTTGAACATAGCCATTATACCCAGGCTCTGTACCATCACGGGGCAGTCAACCGTACCGTCTACAGATGAGGTCATTGGTGGCAGGACACATTCAAAGGCACTAAGACTCCCGGGAGAGGTGGACAGAGAGCACTCCTCACCGCATACAGTGGCAGAGACGTCCGTGGGGTTGAACCCCATCCCTCCCACCACGATCGAACTCATCCCTGCCAGGCTGCCGGACGTCGGGGAAAAAGTCGTGAGGACGAGATCGTAGTTGAATGTGACGTCTTCCGCGACCATTGCCATCCCCACTCCATCCACGTTGACGTTGATGTTGTGTTCTCCTGCAAGGTTCAGCCCCAGCATGCACATGATGGTAGTGTCAGTGCTCTCCTCGTTGTCCACTGTACACTGACTTCCTCCAATGTCAACTGATGTAGACCCTCCAAGGTTGGCCCCTGTTATATTCACCATTGTTCCGTGTTGGCCGTTTGTTGGGTCGATTGACATCACCATGGGAGTCATCTCCATGGAGTATGTGTAGTTCCGAGTCACTGGGTATTCATTTCCATGTGATGTCACCATTACATCATAGGTACCGGCAGTGTTTGCAGAAGTAGTGCACATTATCTCGTTGTAGCTGGATGAAGTCACAGTGCATACTTGTCCCCCAATGCTAACAGACACACCAGAAGAATCAGTAGAGAATCCTAGTCCTGAGATAGTGAGTGTTGTTCCGCCAGCCACACTTCCTTGTATTGGAGTCACATCTGTGATTTCGGCTGGGCTGGTGAGAGTACTGGCCATAATGATGGCACTTCCAGGGCAGTAGGAGTTGATATGTGGGGATGATGGGCAGACAGTAAGAGAGAGGGCGTAGTTGCCAGAAGGTAAGGCAGGTATGGTGCACTGGATGAGGGAGAAGTTTGCTGAAGTTACAGAGCACGGCTGCTCTCCGACTAGCACTGAGTTGTCCTGAGCAACTTCTGAGAATAGAGTTCCGCCAATCTCTAGTGTGATGTCACCGGGGCCAACAAGGTTTGTGGGTGTGGCAGTCTCCACCCTGGGGGTGTGGTCTAGGGAATACGCCACCATACAATTGTTCTCTGCAACACATTCAAATGGACTTTCGGTAGCAGTTGAAAGGGACATTTCTACTTGAAAAGAACCAGGAGAACTGCCAGGCATTACACACTGGACAACAGAATAGCTCTGTTCCACTATACTACAAGTCTGACCACCCGCAGTCACAGTGAGCTCCTCACTAGGGAAACCGTGACCAGAGATAAAGAGATGTGAACCTCCCTCTGTGGAACTGTTGGCCGGAGAAAGAGAGGTGATAAGTGGAGAGAGATTGATAGTTGTCTGAGGTATGTCTGTGGTGGCAACACCCAGCCCTGGGACGTTAAGATATAGCGGGAGGGAGGAGAAAGATGGCGGCATTTGCATTAGATCCAGTTGACACTCTATCGAAGAATTAGTGGTGGACATTACGATGCAGTCATATGAACCGAATGTGACAGTCACAGTGTCTGATGGATCGGATGGGAGAAGCAAGCTGCCCACGAGAGTGAAGGTAGTGAGTGTGTTTCCCGATAATGGGGTAACAGCGGTCACGGTTGGTGTAGAGCAGGGTGTGTAAGTGTAGAAAAGGCCACTATCCTCACTCAGCGGTTCATCTTCGCATCCTATTGCCACCCTACGCTGTAGTCTGTCCTCTCCACTGTCAGACATGACCATACCATCATCCCCACTCCCACTGTCTCCACTGCCATCATCCAGTGGAACGTATGGAGCCTCGTAGCCATCAACAAGCACCGCAATGTCCTGCTCCCTGTGACTCAGCCTCCTCCACCGTGACCTGACCATACACCACTATCTGTTGGGTCAGCTCACTCGCATAGTAAAACACTCCCAGCTCCCTGAAGGTGTACGCGAGAAGGAACCTGAAGTTGAGGTGTCACTTGCAAACCCTCCCTCCAGGCGCATGCTGGAATCAGCCTCTGGGGTTTGGAACACGTTGGCCTGGATTCCCTGGAAGTCAATGTCCCATTCCCAGGTTACAGTGTCCCCACGCTGTACCACGGTATTTAATGTAGACCAGGCAAACTGGTGTCCATCTGTGAAACAAAGAGAGAGAAATTAATCGTGAGGATTAGCTAAGGGTATTACTTTCTCACTCACCGATGGTGAATCCTCCATTGATGAAGGTGACAGTGTGAGTAGTGAAGGGCGGAGGAGCGAGAAATGTCACCTCCGTTTCAGTAGCGGAGACTATGTACGCATGGCGACCACCGATCAGAACTGAAGTAAGTGCACGTGAGGGGCTGAAGCCCTGTCCATTGATAGTGAGCTGCTGTCCTCCATTGAGCGACCCCGTCAGGGGTTCCACAGAGTTCACCTCGAGTTCGTAGGTAAAGAAGAAGGGGTTCTCACGAGGCACCAGATCCTCCCCACTCCCCTCCATGGCCACCCTAGCCACTCCCTGGTCAGTGGTGACTAAGACAGGCAGAGATGAAGGAGGATGACGGGTTGTTGTACACTCCACTGTAGTTGCATTGCGAGATCTAATTTCACAGGGAGCACCCCCGATCATAACTGATGTTGTGTCAGCCAGAGCTACTCCGGTGATAATTAGAGGAGTATCCCCATACACCGGCCCCGAGACAGGGCTGATTGAGGTGATGGTTGGCGTGAGGTTTTCATCATAGTTATAAGCATACTCCAGAACTGCCACCTCTCCAAGTACATTGACTGTGATGTTGACTGTACCGTCATAATGACTGGTGGTGGTACAGATGAGTTGGTCGATTGAGGCTGATGATATCACGCAGGGGGCAGAACCAATGAACACACTGATAGGTAGGTCCAGATAGAGAGAAGATATCATTGATTGTAACTCCGCACGTTTGCTGACATCAGCTTCACCGTCGGGGGCGTGGTTTTCCAGAAGAATCCTCTGAAGAGGTAGGTATTGGGAGGGCTGTACATTTGGTATCTGGTGGGTTATAGTGGGACAGAGGGCTGGGAGAGGAGGGAGCTGAGGCCAGCCAAACCCGGCAGCCAGCCAGGGTGTGCTATCTAGTGGGGACCCAATGAAAGAAGCATCAACTGGAGTGACAGAAAGGAACCCGTAGCCAGAAATGGTGACCCGGGTCCCTCCTTCTGTGCCCCCGCTGCTGGGCTGAATACCGCTGAGTGAGAGGCTGTAGGTGAAGCACGCGGACTCATTCACAGCTGCGTATCCTTTGCCTGGTATATGGACGGTGACCGTGACCTGCCCAGCAGAGTTGGCCTGGGCGGTGCAGGTGATGTTACTCTCACTGACCGAGGTCACATCACACTCCGCCTCCCCCAACCACACCCTCACATCCTCCTCATCGCCTTGGAAACCAGAGCCGTATATGGTGACGCTTGTTCCTTGTTGTCCTGACAATGGAGCTAGGGACTCAACAAAAGGTGTGGCTTCGGTGGTGTAATTGAAGGAGCAGTTTTTACTACGGCAGGAAGATGGGATGCTGTTGATAATCACCTCAACCTGTGGGATAGGGAAGGAGTAGCTACTTAACCCCTCTTGGGTTTTACGCTGGCCCCCGTACTTATTTCTCTTACATGTAACAATAGACCATGTGATGCATGCACATCTATCCTTGCACGCACCCCCTAACGGATGGGTGGAGCATGGGGCACCCAGCCAGCATGGCTGATTCTCTGCCTACGGGATGACCCTTATACGAAGGCCACATCCTTAGGTAGGATTGGCACAGATGAATGACTGAATGTGCACATGGTGGAAACAACACTCACCGAAGGTCTAAACTATCATGATAGGCAGGCTTCTAAACTTGGGTCCAAAAAAAGTTCAAATTTCACAAGCATTTATAACATCATACAAAGGTCTGCTCGAGAGTACGCTAGCTAGCTAGCTTAGGTTATAGCTTGTGGGCTCTTGCTCAAACAATGGAGCGATTGAATCGGAACTGAGAGGTCTGAATAAAAAGGCTCTGAAGCATTTTGACTCTCAGGCTTGCGGGCTATAAAAGACCTACTCTCCACTCCATGTTGGAAAAAATGAACCACACCCACTTTCCACTCCCATGTTCAAACAAACCTGTGGATCTACTTCTAGTAGCCGCAGCATGTCACCTCTCAGTGGGCGGAGCCACATTCCTCCATCGACTATTGTCACCACGGAGACCATGGGGTCGCTGCCGACAAGGTTGGTTCCATCGGTCGTCATGGAGGGGATGTCGGCCTCCCTCGTATCCCAGGCAACGTCCCACCATCTCCCCTCACACCCACCTCCGGCCACCACACTGAACCCTGATAATGGAAAAAGATCTAATTGGAGGGGTTACGTAGTGTTCCCTTTGAAAATTCTCTCATAGTAGTAGCCCAGTGGCCATGGGTGACTAGCGAAATCCAAGACGCTATAGTAAAAATCGCCCAAAACGTCAAGTATGTGAAAGCGATTCTTTATGCATTCAACAAAAGTAGTAACTGAACATACTCTTATCCAAATTTATTTTCCTTTTGACCATTCTTACAGTATGCACAGTAAACAGTTTAATTTTGGGGATACGAACTAGACCCTCCCATTTTTCTCTTTGTATATATTACCCTATTGGAGTCATACCTCCTTCGTCAGGGAAGTTAATCTCCAATAGCTCGTCTAGTCTGTCAGCTGGAATGTCTGCCGGCAATCCGCTGATCTCCCGCCCGTTGAACGAAAGGTCAAAGGTCCCTGTTATCCCCGTAGTTCCAGCCTGTAATTGTTCTGTCACCACATTCTTCGAATCTGATTGGTCGCCTTGGATCAGTGTCATCCCGGCGCCGCAGTTTACGACCGTGTAAGCGATCTGGAATGTGGACACAACCAGTCTGGGAATGGGACCGGACTCGCCAGGCTCCTCCTCCAGGAGTGTGGGTGTGGCTTCACCTCCGGTGACAGTCAGAGCAGAGATCTGTACTCCTCCAGGAGTTATGGGGACTGCTGTCTGGCCCACTGGAGAAATGCATAAACCACAAGAATGGATCTGGCAGAAACCAGATCTAATGTCCAGCACCAGCATTATTGCTGTAATGGAGTGATATGCGCGGATATTCCAATAACCTGGTGAAGAAAGCTATCTGTGCCAGTGCTTACGCGCTTACATTTACTCTTGTATTGTATATACAGTTGAACCTCGCCAATACTCTGAAATCCTAAGAAACTACTCTATGTTGGTCCTTTGGGTTCATAACAGGGCCCCATTGTGGGTGACACCAACACAATTGAGTCAATTGATACTCTCTGAGACAGCAACTCTACTAAGTATGAAGCTCTACTGATTATATACTCAAACCTTCAACTCCGCCAGAGGATATGGTGAACTCGTCAATCCAGAAACCTCCTCCGCTGAACCAAATCTTGTCCACCTGGAACATCTGGCCATCCTCAAACTGCCCGCTGAGACACGACTGGAGGTTTATGCAGAGGTGATGCCACGCCCCATCGAACGACATCGGCCACTCCGAGCAGCTACGGAGGTCAAAGGTTATGTCCGTCCCGATCCTCTCGTTCCCGGCATAGTAGTGGACTCTGGCCCAGAGAGCTGGCAAGGTGCCGAGGTAGGCAAAACAGACCTGTTGACAGTGGTAGGACATTGTGATGAAACTGGATATATTGCACCGAGGGTGTACCAGTAACGTGACACCTTGGAATTTAATCACTAGATGGCTTTTCATTCATGAATATCGCAGAGAATCGAAGAAGTACGTATTTGGAAGTTGCAAGGTAGCAACACCGGCGTAAAATATGCCTAGATGTTTGGGGAAGGGATGAATTTGGGGGGGAAATCTATGGCACATGGTGGATAAAACTTTCAAGTGGGTAGTAATCAACTGAAATCGTTTTCCACTAAGAACCCGGCATGTGAAACGAGGGTTACTGCAGTCAGTACTTGGTTTGTGTGTCTGTCTGTCCGTCTATCTGTAGCTATTCTGGCTCTAAAGGCTCCTAAGAGCAATACTAACAAAGGGGTGTAGGGTATAATGGCGTCATCACATCTCAAACATGTGGGTAAAGTACATAGTTCAGGGTTCACATCTCAAACATGTGGGTAAAGTACATAGTTCAGGGTCACATCTCAAACATGTGGGTAAAGTACATAGTTCAGGGCTCACATCTCAAACGTGTGGGTAAAGTACATAGTTCAGGGTCACATCTCAAACATGTGGGTAAAGTACATAGTTCAGGGCTCACATCTTTAACGTGTGGGGCATACTGGTAATGTGCTCACATGAGTGTAGACGTTTGTCTGGTAGCGGGTGCCTTCCCAGATGGTGGAGGGAGTCTGGAGAGATTGTCTTCCACAGTAGGCGGTGCTCCTGACCACACCTCCTGTCCCTTCACTCTCCTCCTCGTACCCCATGGTCACCAGTACCTGTGGACGACACAACAGCAGTCTTCAGTTGGAGTGTACTAGTGACTCAATGGTATAACAGTGTTTGATAGAAGGCACAAATGTAAATCTGGAAGTGGTTCAACCCAAGCAGTGCTGACATGGATGATAAACATTGTCGTATCGTGCAAAACAATTTGTTACGAAGGCAACACTAGGTGACACTTGAACCGTTCCATATGTCATTGAAATGCATTGATACTCATCCAGTGTGATAGCATTGAAATATGTTTGCTCGTGGTATAATTTCCTTAATAAAATCAGGTGTGGTGATTTGAAAGGACATGCATGGACTACGCTAAAACCTTATGGACTATAATAACACTCACAGAACAAAAAGGTTGCACTAGAGCCTTGTATGTGTTATGGTACGGTATAATATATAAACTGACATTAGGCGGAGCATTCCGAGTACATTCATAAGACAGCAGTGTCTCCAGTTCAGTCTGTAGCTCTGCCGCAGTCGTCACGGCAACTGGAAGAGGGTTTGTTCGACGGGTGGAGTCTGGGAACCCCAGTTGGAAGGTGGGCGTGGCATCTGGTGGAGTAACCGCTACTGCGGTGTTGGAGCAGTTGTTGGGATCGCTACTGACGTCAATTGGCAGTAGGTATTCTATTTGATTGGTCAGGAAGATCAGACGCAGCGACACTCTGGTATTGTTGTCTTCAGTTAGCCCCACCTCCTTCTCTACTCTGACTCCGCCCACTTCTGATATAAGTATAGCTTCGAGCATCTCTTGGAGGTCAGAGGTCATAGTATCAGGGGATAGTGGGAACGAGCTTTCGCCGACAGTCATGCTGACTTCGCAGTCAACTCCCTCTCCATTAGTGTAGAGAATGTCGATATCATATACTACAGGATCCACTGTTAGATACATGACCTGTGTGAAAGATAAGAGAGACAGTCGTCGTCAATCACTGATCATAATTCAAATGGAAGAGGGGATACATATGTTAAGCCTCTGAAAGGGCTGAAGACACCTCTCTATAAAGGACATTTGCCCATATTAATACACATCGCACTCTGAAAAATAAGTGTCCCCAAGGTGTCACTTATTCAGAGATTCCACCGTAGACTACAGGGAAGAACTACAATAGAATTCCTTAACAAATTATCGTCATTTTCATGACGCGCCGTCCTCTGCCTAACAAAAGGAAACTGTCATGGATGGCTCCGAATTTTAAGTTTAATTCTACTGTGTATCAAAAAGGGCCGATAGAGAAGCACAAAAGGTTTGAGGAACAAGCAGCACAAACATGTGTGTACATGAGTTTCTTGAAGGATGTTTGAGGTGGTCATGATTCTCTGTATCTCCCTGTCTCCCAGGTATGGGTAGGAGGTGTACGGGATAGAGTGGATCTTAGCACTGATACCCAAGCTCCAGAAACCTGTGGAAAGACAATATATACAGCATTCTTACATAATTGGCTAGCCATCTGAATGTGGAATTTTTACTGCTGCACGCACTACCACACTCCACTCCACTCCACATAGCACGGCCACACTCCACATACCCTAACTAGCGCCTCTTCTGCTCAGTTTGCTCGCCAAAAATGCATTGCATTCGTTCTAGTACACTAATGAATCTTCTTGGTGTGTGGTGCCCGCTATAGGCTGTTGGTTTCTGTGGTATAATTATACATGAAATGCAACACACACCTGGTCCTTGGTTAGAGTAGGCCTCCATGTAGTAGTACTTTCCTTGTTCCAGCATCATCGGTTCACTGGTCTGAGATTCAAACCTGTTCCACTGACTAGAGGTGTGTTGATCGGCGTATGCAATCAGCTCCATGTCATCGGCATTTGCTGTCGGGCTAACATACAACCGACTCAAATCATCAGAGACAATTGCAAAAGTGTAGAGAGAGGTAACAGGGGGAACAAAAAATCCAGAGTATCGCTGGGCAAAGTTGAATCTCTCTCCAAACTGTCGAGGGTCGTGGAAGTCTCTATAGGCCTTCTCCTGAGGTGCGTTCTGAAGAGAGAGTGGCTGATCGAGGTAATAGTCTAGATCCCAGGAGGTGAGAGGCCACACCTCCCTCAGCAGCCCTCGTCCACCTGACAGGAGCGACAGTGGTAAAGCTACATGTATGATATAACTGCTAAAATCCATCATTAGACACTGACTTTTTTTACTGGACTACAGATGTTCTGTGGACTATATGGTTGGTTGACACTATCTATGCTCATGCAATGACTGGAAGCTGGAAGCTAGCTGGGTTAAAACGGTTTAAAGGGGGTACCTTACCACATTTGAATTCTACTATGCAAAGAAGTACAACATTTTTTGGGGGATTTTTAGGGTTTGTTTTATGGTAGGTTAGAGTAGATTGCATGCTGTTGCAAATCTTTGTTGCAATATCAGCTTCTATGACACGCTAACAGTGAGAGTACAAACAAACCTGGGTAGGAGGGTAGAGCTGGAGGCTGAGAGGGAGTGGTACACTGAATGGAGCCACCTCCAGTGAGAGACACATCCTCACACTCCTGACCTGAAGAAACAGCAGTAACACCCTCAATAAGCTCCTTCGAGACCCGAAAACTAGGTTGAAAAGTCATTTAAGAGATCTTGCATCCTTGCAGAATTCATAACATCGAGTCATGCATAATTGTTGCACTGTAAAACCTGAGCTTCAAAGTGTTGGAATTTGTTAGTTGATAAGGGCTAAATCAATAGGGTCCAGTGACATTTTTCGTAACAGTTTATACTGCCACATACTCTCTAATGAGTGCCTCTGTGCATTAATGTGTCAAACTGTTTCTTGCTAGTTCAAGACCCTCTCCCTCCAGCCTTGTCTCACCTCCCACGTACACCTGGACCTCCTCTGGCCTGTAGCCACTGAGATCAATACTGGTAGAGACTGTGATGGTGGTTCCTCCCTCAACACTGCCCATCTCTGGCTCCAAATTCAGTATCTCTAGATAATAAAGAGAAGAGGGAGAGATACATAGTGTATATGTGGAGATTTGTCAGATTTGGGAGAATCAGTCAGTCTTGGAAAAGGGAACAGTCGAGAAAGAGGTGGAAGGTATAGGGACGTGCAAGGCTGGTAGTGCCACAAACCTGCATGGGTCTGATAGGAATAAGGTCTCAGCTTATTGTCAATTCCTATGATGTATTCACTCAGTCGAATAAAGGAACTGTAGGAGACAGAGTCAAAGTTAAATCAATTCAGCTACTGGTAATTAAGCAGTGAGAAACGTTACGTTACTTACCCTCCACGGTAATCCAGTGTTAAACTGACGTTCATTGAGTCTGAGAGAAAGAGGTGAACATGGAGGAGAGTTAGGGGAGTAAACAGACACATGGCAAGAACCTACCAATGATGTTGGTTGTGTTGGTGAGACAGGTAATAGTTCCTCTGATATTGCCAGTCATTTCAGCTCCATATCTACACAGAAGGAGATTTATTACCATATACTACACTCAGCCAAAGAGTGACCTACGCAGCACTACAGCTTGAAACTATGACAGTTTAGTTAGAGAAAGATTTTAAAGAGAGCACTATTGCAGCTACTAGTTATAGCTCACAGTTCTCTAGTTTGGGTAAAATAGTGCTAGAGCTCAGCTAGAGAGGGAGTTTGGTAAGATAGAACATGCAGAGATAGAACAAAGGTTCTGCAGAATGGCAGAGTTACAAGGACAGACACTAGTGCAGCGTGAGCTCACAGTTCTCCATTCTCATCCACATGGTTGCAGAGTCTGTTTCCTACGGTCACTCTGGTGATGACATCGAATGGAGGGTCCTCTGGTGTATCGTCAAATGCAACTGTGAATATCCTCCCAGAGATGGTGAGAAGAGATGCTGTACAGAGAGAGATATCCAAGGATGGTGACTATTGGTACTGTTTGTAACTCATCATAGTCACTACCATTTATAATACTCAGACAGACTGAATAATTTTTAATCTGCTGACATTTTGGTTATATACACTACAGTAACCATGGTAAGGGGAAAGAAATTACTAGCTATATAGGCACCATTCAATCTGTCTCTCTGAATATTAAGGGTTGGAATGACTAACCCATTCAGGCAGACAATGAATTCTAATCTGCTAGACATTACGAAATCACTAGCTAATATTGGTAGTGTACATTCTGTCCGTCTGTCTGTCTGTATACCCAACCAAGAACAGCCCTGAGAGTCTGGTTCTCTTACAAGGTTCCCCAGCGTAAGGAGAGAGGGCCTCCACGAAGGGAGTCCAGCCATTCCTCTGCTCAAATCTGCAGTTGCGACAAGAGGTGTCCACCTCCTCAAACTCTGCCCCCTCTCCGTCCCTCACCCGCACAATCAGCCGCCAGAACATCTCACCTCCACTTGGGGTCGTCCTGCATGGAGCGGGAAGCATTGACTCTTTGACAATCGCATGCGACATGTACTGCATGCATATGCACCTGCATATGCATGCAGCAACATGGGCAGCAAGGATTTCAGTGACCTAACCTGTGTTTATTTAGAGTAACATAGGATGGTGAGGGTGGGACTTTAAACCTGGCATATTCAGACGACATAGGTAGGCTCGCTTATAATCACAGGCCTTGGAGGCTTGATGAAATAGTAACTAACAATTCTGTTACATACGGACATAGGTGGATAGTAGCATTGTATGGGACAGTGGCAAAGAGAGTCATAGGCAAGAAAGCAGTGTTGTCCTGGAAGCAGTATTATAGGTGCACATTATTATGCTGCCAGGTCAGGTAGGGTAGTGTGGCGAAGCGGTTGAAGGCACTGGTGTGATATAATCCCAGCACCACCGTTTTCCCAAAGGAACCCATCATAAACTTGAGCACAAAATACCTGCACCAACTATTGCGTTCTCACATTACAGTTATTTGTTCTCCAATTTCCTGGTCTATTAATTCACTTGTCAAGAGCCATGTTTCATCATTTGTGGTACATTAGTAGGAAATGTGACATGCTTTCTTCACGAGCACATGCTGAGGTAATGCTCAGCAGTGGCTAGTGAGTCGGAATTTGAGAAAGAAGCTGAGGGACAATCAGGTATTCATCTTCTCTCTGCTGCTAGCGGCTTCCAGACACACACGTGCAAAGTTGCACACACTGACCGTTTCTCATTTTTCACGGCTCAAATTCAAGGCCTTTGCCAAAACACTTTTTTCAGAGAGAGAAATGGTTGAGCTATTCCTGAAATCAGACTTACTTTTCATCACGTGTTGCACTCTTATTCAAAGCATTAAATATAGTGTATGCATGCAGAAGGTAGTACTTAGTATAATAGGGATGGGCATGGCACCTAGCATCATAGATGAATGGGGCTATGATAGGGAGTTTTGTCATCTATGCCTCTTTTTTAAATTTAAATTTACTTGAGCATGCAGAGATTCATTGGACTCAGTCAGTCAGCATGAAGCGTAGTCATATGCAAGGCTGGGATATTACCCTAGGATAAATACCAAACAACTGCCCTACACACAGCTGGTTGTGATGCATCCTGCATCATACACTCAGTTCCAACCTGGTATCGCAGACAATTTGCGACGCAGTTGAGTAGTAGGTTTGTACGTCACACGGAACGACAGTGTCACCGGATATGAGATACAACTCGTTGGCCCCGGTATGTTGATCTCCACTGAACCCTACAGACAAGACAGGGAGGGGAGGAAGGGAAAAAGGTGACCGACTCTATGCTCCATAAACCTCAGATGTGCTTGACCGCTCACCTGTTCCAAAGAATGATACTCGTGAACCTCCACCAATACTCCCTGCTCCTGGAGCTCTCCCAGTTACCCCTGTGGGGGACACAGAGAGGAGATAGCAATCAGATCAGTGGCGCGTGACGGTATCACATGCCCGTGGTGTGGCTATCACATGACAACCCGCAAGTATCAGAGATCTATGAATGGGACCGTGGACTAATATGGAAGGCTCTGGTTTCTGCAGGTCGGTGCAGGGAATCATCATCAGACATTGAATAGTCTACTGCTGTGTGTAGCTATGACAGGAATGGTTGGATCTTCCGGTCATAACCCGATAGTCTTGCAAGTAATAGCCCATGGTTCCAGACCCTCCCTCTCTCCCCCATTGGATCATATAGCTCTGTTACTGGTCGACCTTCCAGTAAAGGCAATGGATAATGGTAAAAAAATTGTCACATTTCCCATGGGGACAACAAAGGAGCATATTTTCTTTATAGGCTATTCCTGAGTGACTGGCCGACTATGTAAAAAATAACGTCTGCAAAATTTTTGCTGACCTTACTTAGTGATAATTACATATAGTCCTAATTACTATATACTGTTCATGCAACTAATTAAGTCAATGTCTTTGTCTGACACCTTTCATTCAGTCAGTGTGTTTACCAGCATGTATTCAGTTATAAACCAGTGTCTAAATACAACGATTCAACAACACCAAGGACGACACTCTTTTAGAGCTGCCCTAGCTGTAACTCAAAGGGTGCTCTATAACTGAGCTATATACAGTGGAACCTCTGAGCAAGGGACACAACGGGGCAAAAAATGTTGTCCCTTCGTCCCTAACTCGGAGGTCAAATAATACACTAAGGGAGCATGGGGCTGTAGAGAGGCCGTCCCTATCTCGGGTCCCTTCTTGGAGATTCCACTGTACCAGGGCAGCATTAGTATTGGATAAGTCACCACTGTGAGAGATTGGACTTGTTTGTGCACATTTATCTATTGCTGTACAGTATCACCTTCATCTCACTATTGCTGCTATACACTACGCCATAGATGCACTATATAAGGTAGTATGTATGGTCTCAGTGCCGCATGATACATTGGTGGAGAAATGATGATAGTCGACTTACTCCTGGTAATGGTGGGGGGAGGTGTAGTGTCATCAGGCACAGCTGGCGGAGAAGTTGACGTGGCTGTAATGTGGGAAAACAAGACACATTAGAACTCAGTGAGTGAGGAACGCTGATGTTTTGGGTGGGAAATCTACATGGAAACCCAACTGCAGTACTCGATTTATGGGCCAAGCATGATTTGGACCACATAGAGTTTCATGGATTGTAAACAATGAAAATCTGTAACCAGTAATTGGGTTACCCAACGTACCACACAAGCCATTGGTGTCACAGATGGAGTAGCCCTCAGGGCATCGGGTGCACATATCTCCAGGTGTAAAGGGAGGCATGCCGGCTATGTAGACTGTGAGGTAGTAGCAGACGAGGAACGAGGCATTATCGGCACGGCCTCCACCAGCAACAGAGAGCCGGGGGCACTGGAAGGCTCCACAGCCTATAGCTGTCACATTCCACCACACAGTCTGAGTGTGGATAGAGAAAGAGAGTACTTATGTAGCTAGTCTCTTAGGAAAATCTACTATCTGCATCAACAACCCAGAACGCTAGTTTAGTGTTTTACTACTAAGTCATTATTGTAGATCATGTGTACTTCTATGTAGGTTGATGGTCAAAAACTTCTGCACCCATGAACACTTCTCTGGCTGCACGAAGTATATACTTATATTTGTACCTGAATGTAGCTGGGACTCTGTGGATCATTCAGCCAGGCTCCCATGGACATCTCCGCATTTGCCAAGAGCGACGCCTGGTGCTGTGAGTAGCCGAGGTTCTCCCCCCTGCGTACCCTCGCTTCCGTGGTGACCGAGGGATTGGGGGCCGCGTGACATCCCTCTGCATAAGACTGTGCAGTTGCAGCTAGTTCTGGGTCCCACACCTGTACATAGAGTGTTAGACTCGATAATTATTACACTGAGCACTCCACTCACGCTCTGCAGAATGTTCGCTCCTCCAACAGAACCACGTCGTGCGTTGTGAAGATCTAGTAGCGCCTGTTTGTCAGCCGTCTTCAATTGGGCGTGAACGTACGATCCCAGCGCTAGCCACAGGCCGAGAGCGACGAGGAATGTGTTCCTCATCTTGGAGCAGCAGACCTCTTTTCGCTAGCTGCGTAGCTGGCGGCGTTTATATCGCAGCAAGCAGCCCGGCCCCCACGCCTGGTGATGTGCGCATGCGTATTCTTTTCTCTAAATAAACGATAATAATATGAGACGTCAATATAGAAAGTTGATCAGGATCTAGGAGTCGATCTTTGTTCTGACCTTCACACCTCATCTTTCTCGTCAGCCCACGAGTTATGTCGGACGGTAGCTCAGGGGGAATGGCGTCCAAGATCAGGAAGCTGTTCAAACAGTCTCACAGCTCCGCCGAGGGTTCCGATGGAGGCAGGGAGGAGGAGGAGCCTACGCGCAGCGCTCGCTTCGCGGACATGGAGCCGACTTCGCCGTCCGGCTCGGGAAAGAAGAAAGGAAAGAAAGAGGTGCGGGTGCAGGAGCCGCCAAGCGAGGACGGCGAGCAACAAAAGGCCAAGGCTACCAGCGCCAAGAAGAGTACAGCGGAGAAGAAAGGCCCGCCTCCCGTGAGCCGTGCAAGCTTCTGTACACCCTAGCTAGTACAGTTGTGTGTATACGGAGTGTATGTTTGGTTACACAGGACGTGAAAAAGAAGATCAGCAAATGTAAGGACGAGAAGTCCCCCATTCTGGATCTCAGCAAGTCTGAGGTACATATAGTCATGGCCCTGTTTATGTATATACACTATGCCACTTGTGTTTTAGCAATCTCTAACTATTCCACACCACCTGAATATACTTCGTCCCAGTCACCATATTATAGTGAGACGGACTACTTCAGTATCAAAATAAAGCTAAATTCTCGACCACCACTCATATTAGTCCTGTCAGTATTGCTCTTTGTTGGATATCCCTAGGCAACCGACATGTACAGTATGAAGCTGGGTACTGGGGGAATCAGCCTATACAATCCTACGTGTGCAAGAAGGGTTCATACGTGTCATTTGCCTAGGGATATCCAACAAATCTGATGTAGTACCCAGACAGGGCAGCATGAGCCCTTACAGGACTCATGCTGTCCTGTCTGAGCACTGCAACATACAATTATATGTGTTAGCACGGTATGTAACACAGAGGCTGTAAGTGGTTCATATAAACCCTCGCTGAGAGATTTGGCCAAGTGTCATTATGGCCAGACTAATGCAGGAGGACACCGTCCTGATGGTGTAAACTTTCTCTGGGGACACAATGTCTGTGTGTGTGTGTAGTGGTGCCTGAGCTTGCTGTGTTCTGTTGGATGTGTGTATGTACATCCATTATAGGGAATCTCCACTCAACATTTCTGCAGCTTCTGTTTGATCACTTTCCCCCCTCTCTCTCCCTTCCCCCTCTCTTTCTCTCCCTTCCTCCCTCTCTCCCTCACTCACTCTCTCCTTCTCTTTTCTCTTTCCTCCCTCCCTCTCCCCCCTCTCCCTCCCTCCCTGCTCCACACAGCTCGCTCAACTCCCGGCCAGCATAAAGGAAGTGAGTGTCACTGCACACACACACACACTCTCTTCCTTTCTTGAATGAAACACCAGCTTGGCATGTCCCCCCTGCCACCTCACCTAACAGTAGCAACCTCTGCCAGAACTGCAGAAGATTGCATCTGGAGCCTCAGTCATCCAATTAGCACTCTTTTACTTAGGGACAAGGAAGGAAATACTGAATCACCTGCCAAATTCCAATAGCTTTTTGTCTGTCAGACTCCAAATTTTAACCATCTCCTTTTTAACTCTCTTTGCTCCAAGCCTTCCCTCTTTAACCCTTTTCTCTCCACCCTTAACTCCATATCCAGAACTCTTTTCTCCTTCCCTTAACCCTATTATCTCTGACCCTTCTATTTCTCTTCTCTCTTTCTAAACTCTCGTTGAAACCGTCATCTTTTCAGCCTTCCCCCTTGCCCCACTCTTCAGCTGTCCTTGTATATAACCCTCTTTCAAACCTTTAACATTTTTCATAACCCATTATCTTCTACTTATTATTAATGGACACCATGACATCTAATTACATTCTACAGCTTCTTAATTAACCCTATTCTCCCTGCATTACTCCCCCCCCCTCTCCTCCCAGGTGTCCCAGGTAGAAGAACTCTACGTCTATGGCAACCGTATCAACAGTCTTCCTCATGAGATTGCTCACCTCAAGAAGCTGAAGAAGCTGGCACTCAACGAGAACTTGTTATCTGACCTTCCCGGTACGGCTCTGTCTCTAATGCAATAAACTGACATTTTTGGCCGAGTGGAAGTAAATATAGCTAATTGAGATCATGAGCACAAGGACCCAAAATATGTGTCAGGTGTTATTTTGCCAGCCGCCTCCAGCATTCCTTTTTGTTAACGTTTGTGTGCATCTCCTAGGGAAGGGGAGGGAGGAGGGAAGGGGAGGGAGGAGGGAAGGGGCTGTGTCCTCTGTCCTCCCAAATAGAGACTAGATGACTAACAAGGTATCCCCTATTAGGGCCCACCACTGCCGTACCTCTTATCCCTCCCGACACACCCGGCATTCCTGTTCTTGGGGGCGGGGCTGGTTTGGGTTTGTGTTGCCATGGTGACCAGGGTGTACAGTTACATCAACATGTCTGTGGTTACATCACTGTGGCTCTATTATTATAGTGGCACGTGGTTGTATACCATTACATCATCACAGTGGTAGTTGTATTCCATTACATCATCACAGTGACATCATCGCAGTGGTGGTCCATATAAGCTGTAGCAGAGGTAATATCATCCTTGGCACACACAATAGGCCCCAAGTGTTAGTTAAAGAACAGTGCGAGTGTACTTCAGGTACACCTCGTGCGTTATCGTCTCTCTCGAGACCACAAACCGACATCAATATTGACCGTAGTATACAAGGGTGAACGATGCTTTAACTGGTTTGTAGCAAGATTATCAGCGATCGGTCGCGCTACCACGCGTTGACGGGCCAGCGAACACTCAACTGCCACCCGTGGAGTAGCTCCTGGGACAGTTGCTACAACACTATATTAGGAGTTGCTGTGTTGAGGATGCATCCTTGTTCCCATGCTCTGAGGTCATATTCGATCATGTATACAAACACAGCTATAAGATTGACCAACTGTCCATATTTGATTCCCTAGCCCATTTTATCCTAGCTAAGGTTTGAGCACCTCATTTTTCTCTGGTCAGGCTCCACCCACTAACAATGAACTATCCCAGTACAGGATATACGGATATGGTCAAATTTATTTCGTATGAGCGTCTCCAAGTATGCGATAATTGAACTGCGACTAGAGTGTGTGATCCTCACTTGGGAAGTATACTAGAAGGTCCAATGTAGTAAAGTGCACCCACGAGTACCAGCTACATACGTGTGTGTGTGTGGTATTGAATGTCTCAGTCTGAGATATACCCTTTGAAATGTGAGGTCAATGGAATGCCACGTCAGTGCTAGGTCAGCACATACAACTACAGTCTGCACACTTAGCATCTCATAATATTACGAGCACATCTGCTTTTTCAGAGCTCATACACTGCCGTACACACACGTGCTTGTTCAGAGCTCATACACTGCCGTACACACACGTGCTTGTTCAGAGCTCATACACTGCCGTACACACACGTGCTTGTTCTTTGCACCTTTTCCCAGAATGACTGTAGTTTCAACATTCAAACAACAACGCCTGTCTTTTCAGAGGCACCGCTTTACATGTACTACTCAGTATCTAATGTCTGGGTATTGTGTAACTAAGGTGACGGCTCGTGAATGATCTCATGCCATAAAAGACTCTTTAACCCACCGCCCCAGTTCTCAAGGCTGGGCACCTGGTGTCCTACCTTGTTGTGTGCGACTGTGTTGTTTGTGTCTGTGTATGTATATGCTTGGGTGGAGGATGGGGGGTGGAGGGTGACTTCTGGTTTTCTATTCTCTGTGGCTAGTATGCTATAAATATACTTTTCATGTGTTGCGTTTGTTTCTCTGGCAGACGAGTTGCGGAGTTTGACATCTCTCACGGTGCTGGATCTGCGACACAACAAACTGAGACAGATCCCTCCGGTCGTGTACGAGCTCTCCAGTCTCCAGACGCTCTACCTCAGGTCAGTATTATTGCACACTCTCTCTGCATGCTATAGCATTGTTTTAGTGATTGGCATCTGGATGGTGGAGCGCGCACACACCATGTACAATGTGGTCCTCCAACTTGCACTTCAAGTTCCCGAGCATTGCACCCTGCCTAATTGCATGCCAGAAACATTACTAATTTACATTCCTACATAGTATTATGTGTGAGATCAACATGTTTATGCTAAGTGAGAGTATACTGAGCTACATAATTATAGCACAGTTGTTTGAGGTTAGCCCTCTTCATGTAGATTGAAACCCCTTCCAGCTGAGTTGCCCTGGTAGCTCAGCTGGTAGAGTGCTTGCCTCGACTGCAGAGTGTCGTGGGTTCGAATCCCACCCAGGGCAGCTCTTCTTAAAATGAGTTGGTAATATCCTGGGTGTAGTTGTGTTGTTTGCCTATGCTTTGCTATGCTTTTACCTCGTTGATGACCACACATGTATCGAGAACTTATCCTGGATTATTAGCCTCTCGCTAATTCTGTAGTTATGTAGAGAGGGAGGCAAGGTGTGAAATATGGGTGGTCTGAAGGTTTGTTTTTGGTGAGTGCTTGCAGAGTGTGACCTACTGCTGTAACACAATCTACGACCTGCTTGTTAGTTCACACCTCGGGCTACGTGTACTTCTGGTGGTGTTTATCTTCGTGGAAGATGTAGCTATAGAATAGACTCATCACAATTTTACATATCGTGTTCTCTAGCGTTTATACACAGCTTGTCTGGTATGCATTGTTTTTAACATGTGTTTTCAAACATCAGTGGTCTAGGTGTATAATAATGTGATTAGAACTTCACACAGTGTTTGGAACTTCACACCAATGTATATTTAACACACGTGTTCGTTGGTGCATAAGATGAGACTGTCAGTTTTAGTATATACAGTGTTTGGGACTTTGTTAATGTGCGTGGTTTAGTGTTTATAGCCTTACCAGTGGTGTGTACATACATACGTAGTAGCTAGTAGTGTAGCTGTTGGCTTTTCCTTGTGGGTATTGAGAAAGACTGGTATGTGGCTACATGTGTACATATTTGTCATGTGGAGGTGTGTAACACACGTTGGATATGGTCTGAACCGACAGTTATACTAATAGTGACGTAAGGTCTCGTTTTTCTTGTTAGTGCAAGAGTGATGGGTCTTGCTGCTTGGTGTATTGGTAGCCCACTCTTGTGTCTGTCTCTGTGTGTTGGATCACCGTCATAAACGTTTCCAGGGGGCAAGAGGGAAATTTGTCCCCCCCTTCCCCCTTAAACTAGGGCTCACCAATTGAGAGAGTAGTGTAAAAACTGCTTATGTCTTGGGAAATGTTTCAACTGTGTTCTGTGGATTCTGCAGGTTTAACAAGATCAACACTGTGATGCCCAACATCGCAAACTTGAAGGTCGGTGTGTGTGTGTGTGTGAGAGAGAGAGAAATGGAGAATAGGGAGAGAGAGAGAGAGAGAGAGATTTAAAGGAGGAGTGATAAACTCAGTTGGGCGGTCTTTTGTCCGCACTCGTGTGAGCATTAAGAAATGCAAAGCCAACGGTTTTTTTTTCCTTTTATTAAGTTCTTTCCTGAATCTGAGTATACATAACCCTGCCAAAAGACATCCAAACTGGTCATCAGGAGAGTTCCTCATTGTTCATCATGCACTGCGTGTTTCGGCCTCTTTATACTCCCGACACACAGTACACTCCCAAATGAGGCGAGGCCACTCCACCCTTTGGAGTCCAGTATGTCCTTTGGGTACTTAGAGTTTAATCTTGTCTCTTCATACATGATCTACACACAAACAGGTATATACATACCTTGCAGACTCTAAAAGTAATGTAAACTACTAGCTAATGCTCATTAATTACTTAACATTTGTGTAAGGGACACATTTGTACTTAGAGTTTAATCTTGCCTCCACATACATCTACACACAAACAGGTACATACCTTGTTACTTTTGCAGACTCAAAAAGTGAGGTACCTTACAGCTGTAGCTAGGTTATATAGCTGAGTTAGTTATGTCTATGCACAGCTAATTATAGTAAAAACATGATGTCATAGTTTTTTGGGGGAGAGAGAGGGAGAGAGAGCA
>CASHTH010000099.1:0-10943 GCA_030341885.1 Geodia barretti
TTGGCCCCCGTGGCAGCCAAGTACACCTGGAATTTCGTCTTGACCCTACCGAAGTAGCGGGCCTGCCGGATGCCCAGCTGGACCAGCCGGGCCAATCTGTGCTCCACTACCACCCGTCGCGCTCGATACTCGTCGTAGTCGGCGCTTTGCTGCAAGGCCCGGGCCTGCTGCAGCAGGGCTTCCTGGGGATGGATCAGCACCCGCCGTCCCTGCCGGCCTTTGGGCCGCGATGCACTGGGGGCCGCAGTGGACATACCCACATACCGCCCCGTCGAACTGGAAAGCCTGCAATCGATAGACACGACCGGCGCCATCCGTCCGCTTTCCCGCCGGCACGATGGCGTGGGTAACCTGCCCCGCCGGACAGGTGCAACTGCCCGCGGCCAGGTCAAGGTGAAAGTCATTTTTGGGGAAGTGTTTCCGGTCGGGCCGGCCCGGCACTTTGGCCACCAACCGGCGTCCCGCGTCGGCGAAGGTCTGGCGGGTCCCGCCGTCCCCATAGGCGGCGTCGCCCATGGCTTCCTCCACCACCGAGCCGGTACTCGCTTCGCTCGCCTCCACCAGTTCCAATGCCCCCAGATTGTCGGGAGCGTTGCCCGGCAGCACGTCCACGGCGGTGATCAACTGGGAGTCGGTGTCCACCACGATGGCCGCCTTGTGCCCGTTGAAGCGCCGCCGGCTGCTCTTGTGCCCGTGGCGCAGCTCCGGGTCATGCACCGACAGCATCCGGTCCTTGCTCACCCCATCCCTGATGCTCACCCCGTCATCAGCATCATCAGCATCAGCATCGCCATCGCCGCTCTTGCGCTCGATGTCCTGGAGCAGCAACTGTCCCAGCAACTCCGCCCCATCCACTATGCTCTGCCGCTGGGCCGCTGTCCTCCGGCAATTCCACCCACGCCTGTCGCGCCAGTTCCAGCAGCCGGTCCGCATCGGCCACTATCTCCCCCAAAAGCTTCCGCCGCGCTTTGCGGTCCGACCAGTCAATCGTCGCCTCGCCCTTGATGCTGGAGCCCAGGTACCTCTCGTACCCCTGGGCTTCCGCCCATGCCGGCAAGGTGGCGTTCGCCACGGCCGCCAGGACCCGCAACAGTTTGACGATGCCGTCCGCCAGCAGATTGTAGGTGTCCTTCACCGCGCCCCGTCCCAGGATGTAGGTCGTGTCCAGCGCCACCCGCATCCCACGCTTTTTCAGGTAGCCCGACTGCCGCGCCAGGCGCAGGCTGCCCTCGAACACCTCCCGCACCTTGTCGTGCAGTATCAACTGCGCCCGGAACATCTGCAGCGTACTCTTGGCAAAGGGTCTATCCTCAATCTCAATCCCCAGGGCGACCTTCCACCGGATGTCGAAGTCAGCCCTCGCCTTGGCCTCGGCGTCGCTCACCTTGTCGTAGGTCTGCAACAGCAGCGCCGTGGCCAGCAGGCTGGGCGGCACGCTGTCCCGTCCATTGTCCGGACAGTAGATCTCGGCGAAATCGTCATCGCTGAACAGCTGGCCCCGCAACGAGGCCAGCAAGCCGTAGAAGGTGTCCTGGCCCACGTAGTCCAGATACAACCGGTCCGCTTCCCACAGGCCCTTCTGGTCCGAACGCTTTCCCAGCATTGCCCTGCTCCGCTAGCCTTGATTGCCCGAGTATACCCCTCGCCAAATCAACCGGGGTTTCCGGCCAGCTTTCTAGGGCAGCGGTCTTAATTGAGCCACGCGACATGTCTGCTAGCCAGAGCTTTTCGCTGCCGATTCTCGCCCCTAAAACCTCCTTCACGGGCTGGCCGACGATGGTTTGGCCAGTAATTCGCGGCTTCCCGCCACGTGCATAGCATGACTGAGGCAACGTCGTATCTTTGATCGTAATGTAAAGTGGCAACTGTTATACGATTTACCGCAAGACGCGATTGCCCTGACATTACACCGCAGGAGGAAATCTTTGATGAATCGGTATTTCAAGTATATCGCCGGCGCGGCGCTATTGGTGGTCGTGTTCGCGGCGTTCGCTTGCAACGACTGAAGAGAGCCCGGCGCCAACCCCCGGAGGAGTGGAGCCGACTGCGGCCATGCAGTCCACCGAGCCGGCTATGACAGCCACTGAGCCAGCGGAAGCCACCGCCATGCCGGGCGGCAGCGAAGCCACCTCAGGCAACAACCAGGGAACCAGCCGTCTGGCCACCGTTCAGGATCGGGGCACCGTGATTTGCGCCAGCAACAACGGGTTGGCGGGTTTCGGCTTTATTGATGACAACGGCAACACCAGGGGCTTTGACATTGACCTCTGTCGAGCCGTAGCCGCCGCCGTCCTGGGCGACGCCAACGCCGTGGAGTTCCGGCCCACCACTGCCTCCGAGCGGGGGCCGACGATGCAGTCCGGCGAAGTGGACATGATGTCCCGCAACACCACCTGGACCAGCTCACGCAACGCCCAGTGGGGCAACTTCGCGCCCACGATGTTCTACGACGGGCAGGGCTTTATGGTTCCCCAGAGCCTGGGCCTATCCGGATGATGGAACTCGACGGCTCCAAAGTCTGCGTTCAACAGGGCACCACCACCGAGCTGAACCTGCAGGACTTCATCAACCAGAACAACCTGAACATTGACGTGGTCGTCTTCCCGGACAACGTGACCACCAGCACCGCCTACACCGGCGGCCAGTGCGACGCCCTTACCACCGACCGTTCCGGGCTGGTGAGCACGCGGGCCGGATTTGACAACCCCGACGACCATACTATCCTGGCCGGCACCATCTCCGAGGAACCCCTCGGCCCGGTAGTGCCCCACGGTGATGAGAAGTGGTACGACCTGGTAAGCACGGTATGGCTATCCTCATCTACGCCGAGGCTTACGGGATTACTGCTGATACGGTGCCGACCGCTGTCACCGGCGACACAGCGGTTGACCGTCTATTCGGGCTGGAAGGTTCGTACGGTCAGGAGACCATGGGCCTCAGCGAGACTGCCGCGCAGGATGTCATCAACGCCGTGGGCAACTACGGCGAGATTTACGACCGTCATCTGACCCCGCTGGGGCTGCAGCGCGAAGGCAGCCGCAACGCGCTGTGGGCCAGCGCTCCCTGCACCGACTGCCCCAAGGGCGGCCAGGTGTACGCCGCGCCCCTGCGATAAGTACGCACACATAGCCGGTGTATTCCCACGGGGGACGAGGTAGGGGCGGGTTTCAAAACCCGCCCCTACGACTGTTAACTTGCCGGAGAGTTTCAGAGTTTGGCAAAATCCTGGTTAATCGTCCTTTGCCGGAAAGTAAACGTTGTCAGGATACGCTAAAATCGCCCTGTCATTCCCGGCGTACCCGACTGCTCCACCTGACATCGTTATGAGCCAGCCACTGCGAGCTTTGACCTACCAGGGTATCCCTATCTGGCGGCACGCCCAAATTATTAAGTGGGCAGCGCAGGTGGCGTCCGGTATTGTAGTCATTGCCCTGGTCATCTGGTTCTTCACCAACATCGGCAACGCCGTTCAGGACCGGGATATACCCTACGGCTTCAGTTTCCTGTCCCGCGAGTATCAAACGCCCATTGGGGATACTTTTATCCCCTACGAATCCTCCGATACTTTCCTGTACGCCTTTGGCGTAGCGGCCCTTAACACCGTGGTGGTCGCTGTGGTGGGCGTCATCCTCGCGACACTGCTCGGCATCGTAATCGGTGTCGCACGGTTGTCGGGCAACTGGATTGTCTCGCGGTTGGCGCTCATTTATGTTGAGTTTTTCCGCAACGTACCGCTGTTGGTGCAATTGCTTTTCTGGTTTTACATCATACTTGCGCTCCCGGTGGAGCGCGAAAGCTATGTGATCGCCGGGCAGTTATACATCAACAACGCGGGCATCTCTATGGCCTGGCCCGCGGCAACCGGGTTTTGGCCGGCGCTAATCTGGCTGGCGGCGGCGGCAACGTCCGTTTGCTTGGGGGCATTGGCGCATCGCCGCCTGACGCGACGGGAAATCGAAACCGGCCGGGCGTCATACCCTCTGCTGGGCGGCTGCGCGATAGTCGCGCTCACCGGCGCCGTAGCCTGGCTGGTAATTAGCGGCGTATCCGGCGACGCGCCGTTTGTCATTTCAACGCCAGAGCCACAGGGCCGGTTCGCGCGGGTGAGCGGCGGCTACACTTTCCGGGCGGGCCTGCTGGTGCTGCTGATTGGCCTGGTGATGTACACCGCATCCTTCATCGCCGAAATTGTGCGGGCGGGCATCCAGTCGGTGGGGCGTGGCCAGACGGAGGCGGCCCGTGCGCTGGGGTTGTCGACAATGAGTACCTTGCGGCAAGTTACTTTCCCGCAAGCGCTGCGGGTAATTATTCCGCCGTGGATTAGCCAGTCCCTTAACCTTACCAAGAACAGCAGCTTGGGGTTGGCGGTCGGTTTTACCGAGCTGACCAGCGTTGCCCAGACCATGACCCAGACTGCGCCGGCAATTTCAATCTTTATGGTGCTGATGGCAGCCTATTTGGCAATGAGCCTGACCTGGTCGCTGATTGGCAACCTGTACAACCGGCACATCCGGTTTTCCTGATAGCCGGTCTCCGAGGTAGGTAGTGGCTGTTGAATCCAACTCTGCGCCGCCGTCCCCGGCGCAATCGGCGTCCGCACTGCCACCGCCGCGGCTGAGCGTGGGGGCGGTGGGATGGATTCGCGTCAATCTGTTTGGCAACTGGTTTAATAGTCTGCTTACCGCCATGTTCGGCGCGGCGCTAGTATTGGGCTTGTGGTTCGGGCTGGGCTGGGTGCTCTTTGACGCCGACTGGACTGTGGCAACCAAATTGGGCGGCCGGTTTGTCATCGGCCAGTACAATACGACCGAAGCCTGCCCCGGCAACAACTGTTTCTGGAGGCCACAGGTTGCGTTGTTGATGGTAACGGCGCTGCTGGGAATGGGATGGGTCGTCGCCGGCGGCGGGCTGGCCAAACGCATTTCCATAGTGGCGACGGTAATAATTGCATTGTTCGCATTCCTGCCCTACGACCTGGAGCGGATGGGATGGGACGTGCGCCTGCTGCTGCTGGCGAACGCGCCGGCATTGCTGGTGGGCTGGGCATTGGCGCGCTACACCCCGCTAGGGACGCCGCGCTGGATTGCGGCCCTGTCAGTTGTGGCCTTCCTGATAATTCTGGTGTTGCTCCGCGGTTTGCCCGGAGTGCCGGGGTTGCAACCGGTATCAGTTCGCAACTGGGGCGGCCTGATGTTGAACCTGCTGCTGGCAGTAGCGGGCATCGTGCTCAGCTTCCCCATCGGGGTCGCTCTGGCCCTGGGCCGGCGCAGTCAGCTGCCGGTGGTCAAGGTGCTGTGCGTAACTTTCATCGAGGTATTCCGCGGGGTGCCCTTGATAACCCTGCTGTTTATGTCGCAAACCCTGGTGCCGCTGGCCTTTCCGGAGGACTTCCCTCAGAATTCGCTGTTTCGCGCCGCAGTGGTCATCACATTGTTCAGCGCGGCGTATATGGCAGAGAACATTCGCGGCGGCCTGCAGGCGCTGCATACCGGCCAGGCAGAAGCGGCACGGGCGCTGGGACTTCCCGGCCGGCAGACCACCTTGTTAATCTCCTTGCCCCAGGCCATCCGCAACGTCATTCCTGCTATCGTGGGGCAGTTCATCGGTCTTTTCAAGGACACCAGCCTGGTCTACATCATCGGTATGTTAGACATCGTTGAAGTGAGCCGCGTGTTCATCTCCGGCAACACCGAGTACCTGGACAACGCCGCGGAGGCGTTTATCTTCCTGGCTTTGGTGTTCTGGGTGTTTACTTTCGGGATGTCGTATGTCAGCGGCAAGGTTGAGCAGCACCTGGGTGTGGGCGTCAGATAGTCCGGGTATTCCCGGGCATTCTGCTAGAATGACGAAACAGGATTAGGCAATGGGAGCGCTTTGGCGTCGACTAGCGTGGGTTCTATTTTATATCTGGCTGGACGTGTTAATCGGCGCGATTACTTATATCGTCAGTCACGGAGAAGCGGACCTGACTTCGGGCGAATTGATGATTCGCATAATGACTGCCATGCTGCTGGCGAACGGGATCGTAGGAGGGCCGGACATCATGCTTTACTGGAGAGAATCGGGCCGTCGCATTGAAGCGGAACGTAAGCAGGTCGAAGCGGAACGGAAACTGGACGAAGAAAGACAAATTGCTGGCCGAAGCAAGGAAAGAACGGGACGAAGCCGTGGCCCTCACCCGGCGGTTGGAAGAGCAGCTGGCCCAGGAACGCCAACGCTCCGAAACCGAGTAATTCGTTCAGCTGGCCAACGCATAACGGAGGCGCGACGATGAGAGCTGATACTGCCGCCGCAACCGATGACATCATCGTTTGCCACGACGTGCACAAGTGGTTCGGCAACTTCCATGCCCTGCGAGGCATCACCACCACCGTCAAGAGGGGTGAAGTTGTGGTCATCATCGGGCCGTCCGGTTCCGGCAAGTCCACCTTCATTCGCACTCTGAACCGGCTGGAACAGCATCAGCGCGGGGAGATATTCGTTGACGGGATTGAACTATCCAATGACGTGCGAAACATCGACACCATTCGCCGGGACGTGGGAATGGTTTTCCAGTCCTTCAACCTGTTCCGCATCTGACCGTGATGCGCAACATTACGCTGGCTCCCACCAAGGTACGCAAGCTGCCGGCTCGGGAGGCGGAGGCCATTGCGATGGAACTGCTGGAGCGCGTGGGCATCCCGGAGCAGGCCGACAAATATCCGGCGCAGCTTTCGGGCGGTCAACAGCAGCGGGTGGCCATCGCCCGGGCCCTGGCCATGCAACCCAACATCATGCTCTTCGACGAACCCACCTCCGCACTGGACCCGGAGATGATCAAAGAAGTGCTGGAGGTGATGCACGAGTTGGCGGCCTCCCAGATGACCATACTGGCGGTTACCCACGAACTAGGATTCGCCCGCGAGGTGGCCGATCGTATCGTAATGTTCGACGAAGGGCTGATCGTTGAGGACCAACCGCCGGATGAATTCTTCAACAATCCCCGGCATGAACGGGTCAAGCACTTCCTGTCGCAAATCCTCTAGTACTGGTTCAAATCAGTAATGTAAGTTGTATTAGTGAAAGGCCTACAAATGCTACGCTGCCCGCAAGATCGAGTTGTGGGGAGGTGTGGCAAACATGGCCCTGGAGCAATACGCAGTACGGTTGATGCCGGACGAACGCGAGCAACTGAGCCGACTGATACGTAGCGGCAAAAGTTCGGCTCGCATCGTCGCCCGGGCGCGCATTCTACTTAAAGTTGATGAGGGCGCACCCCAGGTGGCGGCCGCTTTGGACGTGTCCAAGGGTACGGTGTACCGGGCCAAAAGGCGGTACGTCGAGGAGGGATTGGCGGGAGTCATCCAAGACCGGGTCCAGGCCAACCGGTATTGCAAGCTGGACGATCGGGGCGAAGCCCACCTGATTGCGTTGGCGTGCAGCCCAGCGCCCGATGGCCATGACCGCTGGACCCTGCACCTACTTGCCGACAAAGTGGTGGAGTTGGGGGTGGTGGAATCCTTGTCCCATGAGACGGTGCGGTTGAGGCTCAAAAAAAACGTCCTCCAGCCGTGGCGGAAGCGGCAGTGGTGCATCCCGAAAGTAGACGGGCGAATTCGTGGCGGCCATGGAATTCGTGGCGGCGATGGAGGACGTGCTGGAGTTGTATGCTGAGCCCTACGACCCAGACCGGCCGGTGGTCTGCTTTGACGAGACCTCGACCCAGTTGCTGGCCGACACCAGGCCGCCCATTCCGGTGCAGCCGGGACAACCGCGGCGTCAGAAGATAAAACGGGGCCGTTCAGGGCTTATGTCCACCTCAACCGCGCCGATAGCAGACAGGGCGCCGTTTTGGAAACGCCAGGCCAAGTTGTGGACCTTGCCCGGCAAACGGTTGAGGCTGTTCGCCGAGCCCGAAGCGATTACGTAATCAGTGGACGGGTCCATCTGTTCATGGCTGTGCCAGCTGGACTGGCCATGCTCGTAGGCCAACTGCTGAACACCTTGGGCCCAGTCCAGACCTACGAGCACATCCCAACAAACCCGATTGGGATCTATACGCCGGCGGCTCTGCTCAATAGCCGGCGGTAAATTCCCCGCACATTTCGGGGTTTGTGGGCTGTACGCTCGTTGGAACATCGTTCCATATTGCGTCGCATATGCGTTCAAGCTGCGCGTAACCGCTACTACATCCATGGTCTAATCAAGTTGCGGTCATTCCTCTTGAGGAATATACTTGTCCTATGCCGTGGCAGGTCGAGTACACGGACCAGTTCAAGGATTGGTGGGATGCCCTGAGCGAGGGTCAGCAGGATGACCTGGTAGCCTCGGTGGAGTTGCTGACGGAGCGCGGACCCACACTGCCGTATCCCTACTCTTCAGGGATATCCACGTCGAGGCACAGCCACATGAGGGAGCTGAGGACGCAGAGCGGAGGTGAGCCGCTACGCACCTTCTATGCTTTTGATCCCAGACGCGTCTCGATCCTGTTGATCGGAGGGATCAAAACCGGGAACGACCGGTTCTACGAAGAATACGTGCCCGTTGCCGATGCGTTGTACGACGACCATCTTGAAGAACTGCGTGAGGAGGGCATCATCCCATGAGCGGACGCCATCAGTTTCATGAACTAACCAAGGATTTCACGCCGGACCGGCGCCGGCGGGTGGAAACGAAAAAGGCCGAACTGCTGGCAGAGATGCCCTTGCGTGAGCTGCGCCAAGCCATGGCTCTCACCCAGCAGGATCTAGCGGACCGCCTGCAGGTGAACCAGCCCGCGGTGGCGAAGCTCGAACAGCGGGCCGATATGTATATCTCCAGCCTGCGCTCCTATATCGAGTCGATCGGCGGACAATTGCGCATCGTCGCGTCGTTCCCCGCCGGTGATGTGGCCATCACCAACTTCTCCAGCGTGGAGCAAAGCGAGCCTCCCACATAAGGCTGCTGCAAGACTGGGGGCAGGATCGCCTCGCTGTGACGGTTGCGTAACGACCGCTTGGATAGATGCTGACTTTGATGAGTCCGCGGAGAAACCTCCCTTCTCAACCTGTTCCTCTGTATCTTGCGCGATTTCGACCTAAGCGACGCGCCCTTAACCAACGCTGCGGAAATAAGGGGTTGGAAGCAGTTGGCGATTTGGTAGGCAATGGTATGCAATCGTAGCGTTTGGTTCGTTCTTGGTTTTTTCGTGACGATGGTTTGCGGTGAGGCGAACCTGTGTTCTGTTACCATTGACAGATATGGCTCATAACAGGGAACGTCGTCGTCAGTCGGCTATTCGTCTGAAGCTATCTCCCGCAGACGAGGTCGTACAGACCCGCATCGCGGCTTATGAAGGGCATTGACCGTGCTGTTGGCGATGCCGCGCTGTCGGCGTAGGCGCGTGTATGGCAAGGGCCACATAAGCTGTTCGCCGACGTGGCGGCGGGCCGGTCGGCGGTGTCGAAGAAGAGCTGCGTAGTCATCGATTAGAAGCACGGGGATACCGCAGCGATGTTCAACGCGGTGCGGGTCTCGCTGGACGGCAAGGTTGTCGGCGGTGCGGGAGTCCCCAGTTGTTGCAGCTGGATAGAGCCTGCGGGGCGTCGGGTGGCCGTCACGAAAGCAAGTGGTTGATAAGGCTGAGCAAAAGAATGCCTACTGCGGCAGGTGCACGGAAGACGGCGGCGTGTGGCTAACCTGAAGTTCACGCCGCTGGCGGACGAGGGCCGACCTGGCTGCCGGCCGTGCGGTTGTGCTTCGGCTCCAAGACAGTTGTGGCGTTAGCAGCATCACCTTGAGCAGCCGAATGGGTATGCCAGTCATGAGGATGGCGTGACAGCAGACTGGGCGGCGATGGTCGCAGTAGCAACGATTTCTTCGTGCTGGGACAGCCAGGGGTGAAACGGCGGGGTGCCAGCTGTGCGTGCGTCCGTCAATGACGACGGCACTCTGGGAACCGCTGCGGTTGCGGATGCCGCATAGCCTGGCGGGACGGCACGCACAGTACCTGGGGTTCCAAACGTTGAGGTGTGTATGCAGGATGTGGGTTGATGCGGCGACGAGCACGAAAGATGTGCTGGCAGAGCGGGCTGGGTGCTGGACACGTTGGTCTTTGCTTTGTTTGTGTTGTTTTGTGTACCGACGGAACGCTTGAGTGAGCAGGAGGCTCGAGCCACGAGGTTTGGTCAAGCCATTAGCTACCGTTTCAAGCGTGATGCGAAAGGGGTGCGGTATTCGCACCACGGAGTGCCGGAGGTGGAGATAACCACGGACCGCGGCGTGGAGCCATCGGCGTTGATCTGAATGCGATCATCTCGCGGTAGCGGAACCGATGCGAGTGGAACTACGTGAAAGCGTGGCAGGGTGCCGCTGTGGCCTACCGCAAGAGCCACCATCCGCGCGAAGCGTGATTGGATAGACGCGGTGTCGGGACGTGGTGGGTACGCGCGGGAGTCGGGAAGCCGTTGGTGATTGAGAGCCTGCACTTCCTAGGCGGAGAAGAAGCTGGTGCTGGAGGGAGAGTCCGCAAGTCACGCGCGGATGCTGTGTCCCGCTCAGCTATGCGCCAGGGATGAAGGCCGTACTTCTGGTCCCGGGTTAGCGGGAGTAGGAGTGTGAATCGTCAGCGGTCAACCCGGCGTACAGTCCGTCGTGGCGAATTTGAAGTGAAGTTCATGGAGTCGCTACGGCTGACGAGTACACCAGGCTGGATGCGGCCTTGGTGCTGGCCCGTCGCTATCTGGTTGTTCGAGCGCATCCCGCGTCGATGGTTGGTCCGATCTGCAATGGTTGTCGTCCAGCGCCTCACCGTACCCGTGAGGGGAGGAAACGTGGAGCACGTGTGGACGTACTGGGGAGCGGTAGCGGGGCAGCCTGAAGACTGCGTCTGCAGCGCAGCATCGGCTGGGACGAGATCCCATCGGTCGGGCGGTCGTGGCGTGGTAAGACACCGCGCGTGGCTGAACGGGGATCCGTTCGGTGCT